>CM021110.1:335176208-335382629 GCA_007115665.2 Sequoiadendron giganteum | reverse complement strand
GGAATTTTGGGATATTGTCTCAATCGACCTCTTCAATGCTACTAGGGATTTCTTCAAATCTGGAAGGATTTTAAATCGAATGAACACTACTCTTATAGTGCTTATCCCTTAATTGAATGAGGCTACTTCTATGAATGACTATAGACCTATCAGTTTATGCAACACTACTTACAAGATATTTTCTAAGATAATGGTGAATAGACTGAAATCAGTTTTGAATATAATGATTGTTGTTAATCAAAAGGGGTTTGTTTAGGGAAGACGAATTTTGGGCGTTGCTATATATACTCATGAGGTGTTACATTCTATGGAACTTAACAAAAAACAAGGTATGGCTTTGAAACTTGATATTTCTAAAGCCAATGATTGGGTCTCTTGGAATTTTATTTTTGTTGTTCTTGAAAATTTTGGTTTCAAAGGAAAATTTCTCAACTTGATTGAATCTTATGTCACTACTCCTAAGTACTTTGTCATGGTTAATGGGATGCTGCAAGGCTTCTTTTCTTGGGGTCATGGTATGAGACAAGGTGACCCTCTATCTCCTTACGTATTTGTTATTGTTGCTGAAGCTTTGGGCCATAATATTCAAAGATAGATTGTTAATAAAAAGCTGAAAGGATTTTTTGTTGCTTCTACCCTCCCACCTACCTCACACCAATAATTTGTTGACAACACTATCCTTCTTGGGGAGGCTTCAATCCTGGAAGCGATACAATGGAAAGAGGTTCTTGATAAATATGCTAGAGTCTCGGGCCAATATATCAAATACCAAAAGAGCGAGATCTATTTATTTAACACTAGCCAAACTATAAAAGAGAGAGTAATAAATATTATTGGTTGCCAAGAAGTTGATCTGTCGGCTACCTATCTTAGATTACCTTTAATTTCAATAAAACCTCATAGTAATTATTGAAATTATATTGTTGAAAAGATTAAAGAGAAGTTGGCTAGCTAGAAAGGTAAGTTGCTAGGTTTTGTTGGGAAACTTCAACTTTTAAAAGCTTCATTACAAATGTTTTTGGTTCACTGCCTCTCTCTTTTTAACATTCTTGCCTTCATTGTCGAGAAGATTGAAATGATACAAAGGAGATTTTTATGGTCAAGAATGAAGAGAGGAAAATAATGGCACTTGTTAGATGGGATACTATCTACACTCCGAAGAGAGTTGGTGGTTTGGGCATAACAAGAATAAAAGTGTTCAATAAAGCTCTTTGTAGTAAAAATGGGATGGTTTCTGTTGGAAGGAGAAAAGGACTAGGTAAATATTCTACATGCTAAGTACTTGAGAAATAAGCATGTTTGTTGCTTCCTCGAGAAAAAGGATCTCCCCCATGGTTCAAGTTTTTGGAATAACTTGTTAAATATTAAGGGTATGTTAACAAAAGGAGCAAAATTGAGAATTGGAAATGGTCACAAAACTAATTTCTGGGAGGATGCCTGGACCACCTATGCTCCCTTGTTAGATAACAATAATCTCCAACAAGTTAGAATCTGACTAAAAAGAAATATTGGTAAGAAGGTTTCCAATTATATAAATTGGGAAGGCTTGAGGCCAAAGTGGATGGACTTTAAGAACTTTTTAAATTGTGTTATTCTCAGGGGATCAGGTAGATAGAAGAATTGGGAGGCTACTTTGGATTCTGTCTTGTGATAGATTGGTGATCCTGAGCTATTCTTGATAAATAGGGATGATACATGGGTATGGAATAAAAACTCCTCTAGGAGATTTTCTGTAAAATATGTGTATGAGATTATGGAATCCTAGTTACTTCAAGTGGGGGTTTTTAACTGGAAAAAGGTGTGGAGCAAGAATTTAATTCCTAAAATTAATTATTTTTGGTGGATTGTGACGCATGGAAAGATCCTCACAATTGACAATCTTAAGAAAAGGGGATGGTATCTAGTGAATAAATGCTATCTTTGTAATGAAGAGGAAGAAACCATTATGCACATGTTGTTTCAATGTTCTTATTATCAAGATGTGTGGTCTTTTTTCCTCAAGATTCCGATGATTGATTGGGTCTTTCCTTCATCAGTAAAAATGTTTATTGATTACTAGAATTTTTGTCCCTACTCACACAATATTATTATTGACCTCTGGAGGCAAGTTCTCTCATTCCTCACATGGGGATTGTGGAAAGAGAGGAATAATAGAGTTTTTAGGGACATAGCTAAGAATTGTAAAGAGATATGCATGTCCATTAGGAAACAGATTCAATAAAACATTAAAAGTTGTAAGTATTCTCCTTCAAAGAAAATTCCATCATACCAAGAGATGTGAATCAAGCAATGTTGGAGAATATCTCACGATCTTAATAATGTCAATTGCGTCAAACAACTTATTAGAAAAAGAACTATTTGGATTCCCCCAGATCGGGGATGGATTAAATGTAATTTTGATGGGTGTTCTAAAGGGAATCCTGGTCTGATGGGGGTAGGTGGGATAGTAAGAAACCATCAAGGCATTTATGTTGTTGGATACAACAAAGGTCTAGGTACAACAACTAACAACTTGGCTAAGGCTTATGCAGTGTGGGCCAAAATATATTATCTAAAAGATAATGGCTACACTAAAGTTATGGTGGAAGGAGACTCCAAGATAGTTAAAAGATATATTGGATGATTTCAAAAATATGATACAATCCTTTCAGCATTGCAATATTACCCATATTCATAGGGTTGTTGATGCAATGGTGAATTTTGGCCTACAACATTTAGATTGGGAATATTGGAACCTTTCTCGATTATCAAATCAAATTAAGGAAATAACATATAAGGAGAGATCAAAGGGTTTAATTAATTCTTCATGGATAGAAAGAAATTATTTAATTTGTGGGGTCAACAGTGTTGTCCAGTTGTCATGATAATTATGTTCTTTCTTATGTGGCAATTGGACAAGTTTAAAATATAGAATTTGATGTACCCTATTTATGGCAGTTGTACGCTAAATTTCAAAGATTTAAAAAGAGATGGGATGAAAGGAAATGCATGTTTGGATGCCTCATGCAATAATAAAAAAAGAGGGAAGGTGGTAATGATGATTATCACCCGCATTTATAAAAATATTATGAAGGATTTGAGAAAAGATAGTTTAGCTTGTGTTATTGCGGGCAATAGGGAGGATAATAAAAAATGTGTCATCATGAATCCTAAAGATGGTGGATTTGTCATTTCCATTAAAGGGGAGTTTCAAAGATACAAGGCTAGACTTTGTAAACAACTCGATTATTTCAATAATATCGCTACAAGGTTTGAGTCATTGTCCTTACAAATGAAAAGCCACCAAGTTTCAATCAAAACTATGTTTTTTGAATTGCCAATTGCTTTTGTTGTAAATGAGGAAGGTCAAAGACTGAAGTATTTACTTCTTCTAAAGGATTATCAAAACACAAAAAAAACTATGGGAGGCCCTAGAAAAAGGATGAAGTAAATATGATTCCTTGAAGAAGAATGAAGAATTACGGGGTTTGTTTGACTGTCCTGCTTTCATGCTATACTTTGCGGCTATGGAGGGTTACAGTGAACAACTTAGCTACAAGTTTGTGAATGCCTAGAAGGATGGAGAAGTCAAGTTGTGTGGTCAACACTTTACTATTGATGCTAAGTTGATTTCCAAGGCGACGGGTCTGACGTACGAAGGAAAGAAGATAGCCAAGGTAAGCACAGGCATCTATTAGCCTTATATTGAATTTTTTTTAAGCTAAAGAGAAGGCTCAAAGATTTCAAAATGGTTATTATAGGGTGTTGCTTCTGCCCCCATATCATAATGTCTATTATTTTGTCATGAAGTATTTTACAGTAGAGGGCCACTTTCAATCGGTGCATGGTTATCATTTTCTTATCCACAACCATATCAGGCACTAGGAAAAAATTAACTTACCCTTTTTCCTCCTCTCCTCCTTGAAACAGAGCCTTACCAATGGAGCGAACCCTCCTTTACACCAGGACTTGAATAGAGCCATATGTAAGTACGTTCTTACCACCACCTTGCAAAGAAATGCTTTCCATAACCTGATTGAGAACCCCACCCCTAAAAGTTATGTGAAAATTGAACTAATTCAAATATGACCCCACTCCCTTATCAAAGAACCAATTAACCTATCCCCTAATGTTGTAGAACCCTCATGGTTTTCACTTCTTAAAATAACTCCTAACAAATGTACTACTGCCCCCTCCTTCTATTGCTAATAAGAAAAGAAAATTGTTGATTCATGAGTTGGGTGTTGACCCTAATACTATAACAATTTTGGATGACATTGAAAATAGCCCTAAATGTGGGTCTACTACCCCAGTGGGTCGTCATTCTACTTGTGTGGCTTTGGCAACATCCAAGGGGTCAGATAATAGCAAAAAATCAAAACGTTTGAAGGAAAAGAACTTGGAAGAGCCTCTAGAAAGTAAAAAAGGGAAGAAGGTTGCTAGGGAGGAAAAAGATTACTCCTCTGAAGAATGTGTGCCCGATAGTCTGGGTGAAGTTGGGTCTCTTGAGGAAGAGGTGTCGGGGCTAGAGGACGTGGAAGATTTGAGTTAGGAGGAGGAGGAATGGTTTAATTAGCAGGAGGATGTGCAGGATGTGGAGGATACTGGTATGGCTGAGGAAAAAGGAATGGCTACTACTGATTTAGAGGACTTGGAAATTAATGTGGTGACCCTTGGTAATGAAGAATGCTCGAAAGATAAACACACATACAAGGAGAAAACAAGAATTGAAAGGATATAATAAAGGATGGAGCTTATTAAGAAAATGATGCAAAAAGAAGACAATGCTAGCAGATTTCAGATTCTTGAGAATGTTGTGTTGAACATGTGTCGGATTATGGACGCAGTGATGAAAAAAACAATGATGGCTACAATCTTGAGATAGGGTAAAATCAAGAAACAACAGAGGAAAAAAGAGAACATGGATGATGCTAATTTTTCTAGAAAGATGGAGATAAAAGATAGCCTTGAAGATTCAGTGGTGGACCTGAAGAAGGCTTGGAGCCTTATTGAGGATGCTTATGCCTGAACTATATTATTTTAAGTTTTATTTATGCTATGAACATTATGAACTTGTTGGGTACTCTTTATAGGTTATGCTTATATAACCTCATTTTATGGTTCAAAGATTATATGGATTGGTTAAATCTTTATTGGATCCTTGATAGATTAATATCTTTTGATGTGGTTGGTATAGGTTGATTTTGATTTTGGTTGGTTAGGTGTGGGGAAGTGGTTCTTCTTTTGTTTTGCTTTCCCTTTGTTTTGTTGTTTTGTCTGGTAGTTGTTTCTCTGGACTAGTTTGCTGCTTTGTAAGGGATCGTGGCCCTTTCCCTGCTTAATCAAAAAAAGTATATTTTATGTTTTTTGTGTACAATGATTTACTCTAGTTTTATTTTTGCTTGCTCTACCATTTCAATATGGTATTAGAGCACCATTGAAAATGGACTATGAATTGAGTTTGTTGGTTGAAGAGGGACACCATTATGTTTTTTTAGTTCTACCAAAGCACCATTCTATGTGTTGGTATGTTGTTTTGATGTTTTTCATAACAGTCTAACACAATCTCAATAAAACTATGATATATTTCTTTGATTCTAAAAAAAAAATTAGAAATTTAAAATGTTATGGAAAGATGATATGAAGGAGAATAAAACCTAGAAATATTTTGAAGATATTGTTATTATTGGATGAACACTTTGATGTAAAATATAAAAAAATATGGTGTGAATTTTACATACAGTCATTGTTTCAATTCAAGTTTTGGAATGAGAATAATCAAATCAATTATATAAACTCCATGCTCCTAGAAATATGTTGAAGCAAATGTGAAAGTTAGAAATTCCTCAAAATATCTGAGAGAGATCTGTGTTATAGATTTGAAAGCTCCATCATATATTTAAGAAATCAGGAGATTGTTAGAGAATGGTGTAGTAAATGGAAATACATCTACACTAAATGGAAGTGCCATAATTGCAGGTGCTAAAGGAAGAAATAGTGAAATATTATTTTTTATATTGAAGTCTATATGTTTCTTTCAATGAGTTTATTTATTGGTTGTTTGATGCTATTATAAAGTGTGGGAAGTATTATTATTTCTACACACAATACATTTTTCTCATACTATTGCAAATATAAGTTGAGGCATTGAAAATATTTAAAATGGCATGGGATTTATCATTAGTTAAAAGTTTGTTGAGATGTTGTGAGTGGCATTCATATTTGAGGGTTGGTGTCAAGGAGAATATTCCAGTATCCTATGTGAAGTTGAATGGGTATTATTTTTATTTTTTATTCAAGCATTGCACATTAAATATTTTATAAGTTTCATTATGTTACCAAATGTTTGTGCTTTTGAAACCATCCATTCTACACTTAATAAATATTTTAAGGGTTTGAATGCTACATTTGGTAGTTAAAAAGTAACAAGAAAATAAAATTGGAGGTTGGATATCTTTTTTCACATCGGGCTAGCTTCTTGCTCAGAGTTGATCCATTACATTAGAAGCACCTTTTTCTATTTGTGTTCTTTCATGGAGCAAGGGGGCTTGGAATCTTGACATTTCTTATGGGTGTGGTTAATGTATCTATATTTTCTGAGGTTCTTTTGTATAATAGAGGAGGGATTGTTTCCATAGAACCAGAGGAGAGATATTGGCACACTTAGAGTTGTGGACTCTAAAAGGAGAGTTGTTCTCTCATGTACAACACTAGAGTAGGTATTTTGACACACTCAGAGGAGATGTGGACTTTCAGAGGAAAGTTGTACTCTCATTTGCAAGGAAGATTGGGACACTTTATGTTCTCTCATGTTGTACACATTTTATATATGTTTTACGATTGGGAGATTCAATGATGGAGTGAGTTTGGTGTTTCTTGGGTGAGCAAGGATAATCGATGAGGGCGCTTCATCAAAGTCTATAAAAGGGTTATTGTGATCAAATCTTGAAATGTTCCATCCTTTGTTCATATTCATGTAATGAGGGGGGAATGCTGGAATATTACATCTTAGTTTAGGTTAGATAATGATACAAAATAAATTAACATGTAATTATTAATTTATAATAATCAATGGTTAGGTAATAGTTTAGTTTTAAATAAATTAATCATTAGTTTTGCTAGAGTTATTCCCATAGGTAAGTTAGTTTTATGTGAGAATAATGGATTTATAAATTCAATACAATATTGAAATGTAAAATCATCTCGTAAAATTTAATCAGTATTCTATTTTATATTTTTCCTTTGTAGTGATTTAATCTAGTTATTTTTGCTTGCTCTACCATTTCAATAAATGACACACAAATCTTGATGAATCCTTTTTGTTGCAAAGATGGTTTTTGTTGCACCAAAATACAGACTTGTTAATGCTCGATACAATTGCCAGAGTTAATGAGTCCATGGGAGACGGTTAAGCCATGTCACGAACCTGAGCACTGTGCTACACAACACAAGTGAGGGGTTTGAACTTGTGACCCTAGATCTGATACCAATTGTTGCAAAGACGGTTGTCGTTGCACCAAAAGATTGACTTGTTAATGCCTGATACAACCACCAGAGTTAATCAATCCATAGTAGGCGATTAAGCCATGTCATGAACCCGAGCATTGTGTTGCACAATACAAGGAGACCAAGGGAACATACATTGCAATGCTCTGTATATTTCACGTGTTCCTCCATACCCTAACATATCATGAACTGAAATCACCATCAATGCTTAGGGAGATTTGCAAATCAAAAGAGTGTTCCCCCATGCTCCCCACAATATGATTAACATTTTTGTAGGTGATTTTGTATATTGAATCCTTAAGAAATGAAACTTGAAAGGTATTGATGCCCCTATTGTTCTTTCAATTTTTGGACTTTTGGGATTTAGTGTAGATTTGTACATCCTCTTCCAATTGCTCAAATATTTGGGGTTTTATAGCAAGTTTGCACTTCTCACCCTTGGTTGCGACTTACAAAGGAGGTATAAATCTATCAAATATTGTTTAACGGGTTGATGAAAAAGAGGAAGAATAAGTATCATATCTAGATATAAAAAATTTGTTGCATGCCCTAGGGTTTCTATCTCTAACACAAGGTAAAATAATTTTAATGTTGTAATGATCTAGGTTCATCCAAAAATTGTAATGAATCTAATGTAACCTTTAAATAATGAATATAATACCTTGATTCAACCTTTATTTACAATTCCTCCATGTTTATTGTGCTCATTTTTGGATTTATTATTGATTAGCAGGCCAACCAAAAGATTGTAAAATCCTTGTAAATACTTTGTAAGGTTTATTTTCAAAATAATAATAAAAAATATTTAGGTCTATTCATGAATTACTAAGTAGGATCATTTAATGGTCTACAAATTTCTATTATCTTTTCAAATGTGTGTGTATAACCTTGTTTACATGTGCATTTAGAGAGATATGGTATTTAGTGATATCTTCATTAAGGTGTCACAAATGGTTTCAATTATTGCATCTTTTTGTATGAATCTATAACTATACTAACCAGTTTGATATAGCACCCATCTTCCTAACACACGTAAAATAAACTAAATTTAAACATCATTTTTAGTGTGTCTATTGTTTGTAAGTTTTACCCCCTACCATGTACACTTAACACTAACCTGAACACTAAATACTAACCCTAATTAAATACCCAATCATAACCCTAAATTGTAACATCATCCTTTGAATTGGATACTACATCAAAAATTATGTGTTACAATCATTGCTTCCATTGTTGGCATTTTTACATTGGGATGCATATATTTTTAAAATCAACAAAATCTTTTAATGTCTTTCCAAAATTAATATTATTAATTGTAATATCAAACTTATAAACATGTATCCAATTTAGAACATAAATAAGAAATATATGGTAATAGTTTCTTCAAAAAATAAAGTGATGTGGACTAGAAGGACTATAAGGACTATAATGATTTTAGAATATACACATAATGGATTTGTTGAAAAGGTTTTAGAAACTTTCAAACAAATGCAATTGGTAGATGCAAAGAAAAATTCCACAACCTGATGGAACTTCAGTAAATTGAAGCTAGGGTTAAGAGGGTTTCTAAATTACTCAGGGTAACCTTCAGTATGGATCGGTTAAAACCCTCTTGTTATGTTTTAACGGTGACCTGTTGCCACGATGGACCGATCACTCAAGTGAGGTTTCATCCCTCTTGGGTCGTGCTTAACCGGCCCTATTTCACCTGATTTGTCGGTCTTTTTGGCGTAATGGCCTAGGTATTACACCACCAGAAATTTCAATGCGGGCCCCACTTAAATGTTCCATCTGAGGGCTGATGAGCCGTCCGATCACATAATTCGATCTTGACCGCTTCTCGTAGACCTCATAGGTTTGTCTGCTGGTGTCATCAAAGTAATGCAAGGTTTGCGAGATATGGCCACGTGGCGTGAATGGATGAATGGGTTTTCTTCCTGAGGTGTTCGATATGAATGGGTTTTCTTCCGTATTTCACCTAATTTGCCGATCTTTTTGGCATAATGGCCTAGGTATTACACCGCTAGAAATTTCAATGCAGGCCCCACTTAAATGTTCCATCTGAGGGCTGATGAGCCGTCCAATCACAGAATTCGATCTTGACCGCTTCTCACAGACCTCACAGGTTTGTCTATTGGCGTCATCAAAGTAGTGCGAGGTTCGCGAGATATGGCCACGTGGCGTGAACGGATGAATGGGTTTTCTTCCCGAGGTGTTTGATATGACGTCGTCTTTTCTTCGATAATAGCCATCAATAATCATGATCTCTCGCACACCTCGCACGGGCAGAGTAAATATTCAGGAGAGTGTTGCGAGGTTTGCGAGGGAGTGGCACGTGGCTTTTCTTTTCGTGCCAGTGGGATTATATGGGACCCATTGTGCGATCTGGGTCTATTCTTCTGCGGGTTTTTGATTGGATATGTTTTCTGAAGGCGTCGACGTGGATTGTCAACATCCATTGACTTGATCTCCACCCTCCGTTTGTTAAAGTGCCTCCCGAATCGGTGGTTCATTTATAGGGAAGAAGTGTGTGAGTTGCCCGCGTGACATGTATTACTTAGACTTGGAAAAGAGCATGAAGAAAAATTAGGCCTGTTGTTTTCTCGGTCCCATAGACTGATTAGTCTCGTCGATGTCATTAAAATCTTTCATTCATTCGTGTCATTAATGATACAGGTTTCTTTTCTCCTGAGGATCTCCACCTGATTTCCTCCTGCATGCGAATAGTGCCATCCTGCTGAGGGTACTATTCATAGCTATCTAGAATATTAACTATGCAAGTGCTTGAATCGCCTTCAAGTAATTGTACCCTACATACTAGCTTGCTCTATAAATGCTAACTGAATTGTATGTAATCAACATTGCATTCTCTTGTGTCTAAGTGCAGTAAGGTTTTTCTTCTGTTTGTGGCTATGCTCTGTTCCTATCATGAGTAAATTAGTTAAGTGATGGTTTACTCTCCTAGGTGTGTGCCATGGATTATGAATAGCTTTATCAAAGATTCATCTGTTCAGTTTCAATAGTTAATTGAAAATGTGATTCATTTTCTTGCGGGTGTACCTAATTGAATTGAGCAGACTTGACTTTTAATCTTTTCCTATTGCCCTTATTTATCCACAATGGTAGATTGAAATGGACAAAATAAAACAAATTTGGTATAAATTGTATATCAATATCCAAAACTAAACCCTAATACGCTCAGTTAACAGATGTAGAAATGTGAATGAAACTAAAGAATGAAAAATGAAAGACCAGTGCCTTATAGGGTTCACGGAGTCAAGAGAAATCTAAAACAAATTTACTTGTTCTAGCAGACATTCAAGTTATTTAGCATTTTACTTGGTTTATAACTTGTATAAACATGCAAGATTGTGATTATTGAGTTCTTCTTAATAATCCAATTGACATTCCCTAATTACTATGATCAATTCAGAGAATTTAATCTTTACTGGAAAGAAACAATTAATTGATCATACAGATGCAGCAAATGTGCATTGACGAACTAGGTAAAAACTTGTTTACACTAATTCAAATAACCAGAAAACACCATTACGGAGACAACTTCAATAATTCCTTTCAACAAATATCATAAACAACTGATACCAGAAAACATCGCACCATCATATTAAACTTTCATTGATATCTCCATGATTTTACATATGCAACCAGTCTCATCCTTCCAAAAATTGTATTATGCTGTCTCTTTTTTATCCTCTATCTAATTCTACCCTTCATATTGTTTTCAAAATGGACATTTATACATTGAGGATACGAAAGGATGCATCCTTTCAGAAATAGGAAAAAACAGAATTCGAAACAAAAGATAGAGGATAATTAAACTTTAGTTAGCCACAAGCGAGTCGTAGTGAGGTAGTCCAAATAATCCTGACATTTATATGTATTCGCATCTTCGATAGCATTCATGATCGTGATTTCCATCTTGACCATTTCCTCATTTTGCTCGCTTACTTCCTCTAATGTTGTATTCTCTGCAGAAGTTTTCTTCATGATTCCACTCAGTATTGTGTCACATTCATTCTTCCATCTAGTGGCATCTTTCACTTCCCCTCTACTATCAGAAAATGTGACCATAGTTTTCTTGGCAGCTTCAATTAATCCTTGTTTATCTCCTTCCAATTCCTCACAGAATTTTCGATGGCGACTGATAATGTGATTTGCAGCTTCAAGTGCAGTACTGTTAGCCTCATCATTCTGGGCCAATTCATGAAACTTCTCCATAATTCGTCCATCCATCCTTTCATGCTCCTTTAATGTAGTCAGAGTACTAGAATATTTTCCCCATAATTTATTCAACCAGGATGTCAAATTATCTTGCCTTCTCTTAACAACTGCTACAATTGCATCATATTTTCCCTGATTATAGGCACTTGACCCTACCCAATGATCTTTTTCTTGAGAGCTTTCTCCTTGAGTGAGCATTTTGGCTGGATCTATTGAAATACCAACCAAGTCTTTCAATCTATCATTTTCTCTTAACATTCTCTCATTACTTGCCTTATACATTTCTCTTTCTCTTATCAGTGCCTAGATCTATGCTTTATTCAATTTTGCAATGTCTATCCCAATCTCTGCAGTAACCACAGGATCAGCCTCTCCAACCTTTAGGGTCATAACATGGCCAAATGCCCTCTCTATATCAATTACCACTGATTTCCTATGGGGGGGATACAAAGCCCATATCATCAACGATCCCTCATCAGTATTATACTTAGAACCTGCATACACCTTTGTCGCCTTTTCCTTATCAAGTTTGTGTGTAGTGTTACTATCTCTTAAGAAGCTATCAAATACTAATGCAGAATTCAAATCAAGTTCAAGAAAGATCATGACACCAGCATTCTCCAACATTTTCCTCCCCTTTTCAGGAGTCATATTTGTCATTTCATCATCCACACATCTTCTCAATTGATCCAATAATTGCTCTTCATTCCCAGAAGTGACAACACAAACATCTTCTCTTATTTCTTTCCCCTTCAGTTTGTACAAGAATGCTTTGAACTCAGGAGATTTTATAAACTCATCATCTAAAACAAATTATCTGTATTCCATATGCCTTGCGTCAATATCACCACTTTCAATACTCTGTTCTCTAGTTGGGAAAACCTACTACTGAGTCCTTAACCTAGATATCTTCTCTGTTCTGCTCTGTGGCACTTTATCCATTGGGCTTTCCTCACTTCCAGAAGACAATGTCCCGTTATCTTGTAACCCTTGGTTATAGCTTTCAACCACCCCCTCTACTTCCTCTTCATCCAAATTCCTGATCATATCATCAAAAAGATAAGGTACATGCTGATACCTTCCAAAGTTAATCCTTTCTTTGGCTAAATTGATATATCCTTCAGGGTCAAAATTTTTCCTAGGTGGTCCCCTTTTCATATTATAATGCAACAATCTATCAAGGATTGAATTATATCCCTCCTTAGCCAACACAGTGAAATCACCAAAACATAATGTGCTAGGCATGAAAGCCTGCTTCCCATAAGAACTGAAAAGCATCACATTGCTGAAATCCATTTGTCTGACAAATTCCAAATATGCAACTCTGTTTGGAACTGTCCTTGGCAGAATAAAAGGGGCATCTTCAAATCCATACACTCTGATCATTGTAGCTCCTTCCAAACAATACCAGTCACCCCAGTTATGATCAATTGGCCCATTGAAATCTTTGGGCCGAAGAAACCTTTTAATCTCATTAGTCAATGAATAGTTACAAGGATACTTATACAATTTGTACAAAGTTTTCACAAAATATTCCTTAAAGTGGATGAAACTAGAATTGGAAAACTTGTTGTCCCAAATAGTAGTCCATAGCTGAACAGGCAATGCCTCACCCTCCTTACCAATTTGATAAACTCTCATTTTTGGAGGCCATACTCCCAACTCCTGTCCAAAATACAGCACCAAGTGCATCAACAATGAATAATGTCTGAGATGAACAATAGAAGCTCCGCCCTTTATAGCCACCAATCTTGAATCAAGCTCCCTAGCAATATATGAAGCATAATCGAATGGCCTGGAGTTATGATACTGAATATCTGCTGTGATAATCATTGGCACAATTGACATGAGTTCCGAGGCATCCATCCCCAACACTTGACACACTGAGAAATATGTGTATTTCATGTAAGGCTCAAACAAATCTACATGATAAGGAGGCCCCTCACTATCTTGCAGAGGTTTTGATTTGCTACCCTATTTAACTCTATGAATAGGCAACCTCCAACCCTTATAGATTGTATCCATTCTTGAAAATTCCTTTTCCAACTCTTCACAACTGATCTCCTCATTGCAAAACCCTTCCAATTTGAAAACCTCACCCACTGCTTCTTTAGACACATATATCTGTGGTTTTCCAGATGGGTCACATATAGCCTTATGTTTTGGATCATAATTATCTGCAAGTACTTTTACCAATTCTGCATTTACAAAAATATTAAGGCACACTAGTTTCCCTACATTTAACTTCCATGGGTTACAGATTGGTTCAAAACAATTTCTTCTATGGTAATGGAAATTGAATAGCTCATATCCTCTTATGGCAGTCCAGACATCACCTATGAACTTGCACTTGTCATCTAGTTTATCAACCTCTGCCCTAAGTTGTGCGAACCTTCTAGCTTTAGGGCCCGAGCCAGGTAATTGATCAATAAGGTCTTGG
This sequence comes from Sequoiadendron giganteum, assembly GCA_007115665.2. Classification (NCBI taxonomy): domain Eukaryota; kingdom Viridiplantae; phylum Streptophyta; class Pinopsida; order Cupressales; family Cupressaceae; genus Sequoiadendron; species Sequoiadendron giganteum. The sequence goes on along the minus strand of CM021110.1, from coordinate 335,368,462 downwards.
TTCAACCTCCTTTCAGTGTCCTCATGCTCTGTATCAACCTTTTGTTTCTTTCCTTTTGACAGACTACTCACACCAGGCTTTCTACCCTTACCCTTTCCAGAACCAGAGGACTCCATTCTCAAGCTTACATAATCAAAATGTAAAAAACCAAGGAACAGTCATTTACAGTATTTTGCTTGAGTTCCTCAGACTGAAAATGTCCCGATTCTCTGCTCAGCATGCCAATTCACCTGCAATCAATTCGGAATTGAAGAATTGATACAAACTTTATTGTTATATCCCGTCATGCCATTAATGAAGCAAGAATGAAAATCCATTTGAAACTGGCACTGTCACATCAACTATCCTTTCGATGAGAAACTTTCAAATTTGGGGCGAAGTCCTTTTGCAACGTCTATTACACCCTTCACCAAGACATAACATGGTCTTACCGACACTTGGGATCTAAAAAATAATGACTGTCTTTTATGTTGCTATAACAATTCTGAGTCGGGGAGATGTTACATAGCCTTCATTGTGTCACACCGATATGCATTCTTCAAGTCATAGTCGCTGAGACAAAATCACCCTTTCACCGATGAACTCTCATTTCGGCGTATCCACCAAGTTTTCTCACCGAAGAAATAAACCCCACCAATGAAATAACACCTTCGGTAAGACAGTAAACCTTCGGGAAGACCTATATCAATGTCAAATGTCTTACTGACATCACTCCTCCATATTACTCCTATTCGGTGAAACTGAACCCGAGCTGCTTGTTGGTATAACATTCAAACTTTGGTGAAACCTTATGTTGAAAAGTTCCTCTCCTAGCGATGCATATCTCTATCAGCATACCTTTCCAATCGGCAAGACCCCAATATTCTCTCCAATAGCTTTTCGAATCCCCTTGTATTTAGTTCGGCAAGACAAGAGTCACTTCGCCAAGACCTTCCCCAACAACATAAGTCTTACTGAGACATTTGCTTACAAGCCAATCGGTGAGACGAAATGACTTTGCTATGACTTCATGCCGATACCCACTAGTTTAGCCGAAACGACCCCTCCACATGCTACTCGACAAGACCAATTGAATTCGCCATGACACTACAACGACGCCCCAGCATATGCCGATATGAATCTTCTCAGTCGCCAAAACAAAAGAAAAGTCTTGCCGATTGTCTGCAACAAATACATGTTAGTGAAAATATATCTCGAGGAGACTTGTACTATGTCTTGCCAATATGGGTCTTTCAATGAAATAAGAAGAGATAGACGGATTCAAATGGGTCACATGATAAAAAATAAGCGAGACAATGCAAAGAGGGGATTTTATGTTTATGACAAGGACTTAATGTTGAAAACTCTTGAATGCAATAGACTGTAAAAATTCAAAATTTTACAGTTATAACAGGTTCAGAACCAGGTAACTGGTCTATGAGGTCATGATTTAGCTTCCTTTCAGTACCTTCTAGTTGCAACTCAGTCTTTTTCTTTTTTGCTTTTGATTGGTTTCCCTCCCCGGGTTTTCTTCCCTTTAGTTTTCCTGAACCAGTGCCTTCCATAATTCAAATTTTTACGAATTCTGAGAGGACGAGAAACTTACTGTAACTTCTTCCAAACTCAAGCCAAGTGAATGCCTTAAGTGCTCTGCTGGTTCCCTTGCTCTCCTTCGCTTTGAATTCTGTGAGACAATGATTTCAATTGATCATACCCTAATATGCAAAATCTCCTATGCTTCATGGCGCCATTAATGTCTTTTACCTATCGAGACATGAATGCTGCAAGTTTTTTTTTTGAAATTCTCGCTGTCACATCAGGGTTCAACGATCACCCACCCGCCAAGACGTCTTGTAGTTTCCCTGACATCACAAGTCTCCCCGATAGTTTCTTTCCTTTTGCTTTTATATCGCCATGACTTTCACCGAAACAACTATCGCTTAGACTTAATGAATCAGGCCAACGGTTCTTTGCCTTACTCCGAAAGTACTTTGTCTCACACCCAACAAGGCAGTGGTCTCACGCTTTCATCTTTTGGTTTATCCATTTTATTTTTTACATCTGTTAATTGAACATATTCTAATATAATTCAAATATAATTAAAATTAAAAACATCATAAATTAACTATATAACCACATAAGTCAAATATAATTCTTTCAAGAAATTAATATCAAATAGAGAATACAAATTAATGTCATTGATCTTCTTCTTCATCCAACTCTTTGTCTGTATCATCTGATCCAGATTCAACATTGTAAGGATTGGTCATATCATCATCGTCGTCATTGATATCAGTTTCGATAATGTCATCATCCACATGGATATCATCTTCATGAACATTAACTCCTACATCATCATGATCTAGTTCTTCCTCTTCGACATCTTCGTCAGGCACATCATCAACTAACTGTTGATCCTGATCATCTTCTACATCATCTTCTATTTCTTCAGTATCTTCTTCTTCCACCACATTATACTTTACCGCCCTTCCTCTTGGATCATGTCTAACAACATATGACCAACCCGCTTTACCTGGAACCTTTGAGTAAAATACCTACTCACATTGGCTTGGAAGAACATAGGGCTCATTTCCAGCTCGCTCAAAATACCTTGTATTAACCATGGTAAATCCATTATCATGTTCAATAACAGTTCTCTTGGGATCATTTTCATTCAATCGTAGCCTATACCATAGGACGACGAACAAAACTAATTTGAAGGACTTAAAGTCACACTCAAGTATATCATCCAAAATCCCATAGTATTGATTTTTTGAGACTTCTGGATGTATGTCGCTTCTAGATGAAACATTAGTCACCTGGAAGACTGCAGTTATCCCAGAATCACAAGTTTTCTTCGTGTCATCCAACTTTTTGATTCGAAATTTATGACCATTGCACCACATAGCCTTGTGGTGTTTCACCTGCAATATGTCAAACATGCAAAACTTATTGCAATATCATCAGTTGATAAACATATTTATTCTTGGCCGAATGTATGCAAAGAAAAAAATCTCAACATATATATACATCAATATAATTGAAAATAATTAAATAATATGGGTGATTAATATATTTATACATACCTGTTTATCTCTTAAACCATATGCTAAATCAATTTCCCTTGGTGTAACATTGGAATCTCCATTATGATGAGCTTCTTTAACCAATGAAGCCACACCTTCCCATGTTAATGCGTGACCAGATTGTTGACATCATTCAATCCATACCGTCATCCAATCAAGATTGTTTGCGACGTACAAATGTAGTGCATTCCACTCTCGACCAACTGTATCAAAAAAAATTGAAATTCACAAATGACATATAATTAGTTAATTACCACGGTATACGACCTTAATTTAGAAGTACAATATACATAAAAACCAAATGTAAAATGTATTCTAATTAATCTCTGGTGCAGGAGCACGCCTAGGCTAACCTCCATAGTTAGGATATTTTGGGCTTGTATCTGACATTAGCCAAGTCAGAGTAATTGTATGTTTTTTTTGGACCTTAGAAGGTCAATGTTGTGGCTAGGTGAGTTAGTCATTAGGACTAAGGTCACCAAAGTTAGTCATTGTTAATAGTTTTTACATTGCTTAGCCTTAGTAGCTTAAGTTGGGATTTGAGTCTTAATGTGTTCTAAACACATGAATGATGTTAGAAAGATGCCATGAGGCCTTTAATGATGTTGGTTACTCGAAATATAGGAGATAGAGGTCCTAAGAGTTAGGAAGGTGGCATAATGGTAGAGTTGCCAAATGTTGTTACAAAATTGTCATGACAACAGTTGCCATTATGGCAAATGTTGCATGCAACTCAGTTACATAGGATCCCCTAAAGGATAGGAGTCGGGGATCGACCAACATACCCTACAAACATGGTGAATGGCATCTAATATGAAGCAGGCTCGAATTCAAGAAAGAGGGAGATTGTAATCAAGTTTTTGGAATAGAAGATAGCTCTGCAATTTCTGTTTTTATGTGAACTCCGAGTGTTATTGAGTGATAGTGATACTAAGTGAATTGGATGTTTTGATTTAGTGTTAGAGTCGTGTTCATGGGATAGTATTAAATTTTTTTCATTCTGCAAGTAAGTTGATTTAAGCTGTTTTAGTGTCCTGAATAGATAGGTTAAGGTTTAAGGGTTTTACTAGTCCTGTCCTGACTAGCTTGTGTTTTTATGGCTCCCCCATGAAATCTAGTCATGGGATTTTCCTGAGGGTAGATGGATGTTTTAGGGGAGCCATTGGTCTATACATATGTAGAGTTAGGAGTCATGGAGAGTGGAACAACTGTGTTTAATGTCAAGTCCTAGGCGAGCTTAGAGTGCCCGGTTAGAGGTTTGACAGTAATGAATTGAAGAATTTAGGCAGGGGATTGAAGTACAGTACGGAACAAGTATAGTTCCAGGTAGGGTATAGACAGATCCTAACATGCTAGAAGGATTGAGGTTCTATCAATCCATTTGACTGAGTGGTGTAAAAGGGGGAATGGATGGAAAAATCACATTTCCATGCTCCGGGTCTCACCTCAGCAATTCCCTTTGGTGGCTTCCTCCACCACTCAACCTATAGGTCCTGACACAAACTCAATTACCCCTGGTTCTACTGGCCATCCCCTCTTCCAACCACAATACACAATTCAATCCAATCTTGGTGCTTTGACTCTGCTTCACCCTTGACCCTTAATCCTCCCTAAAGGCCAAATGCTCTCAATACACAACTAGATGTTTTCAGGGGTGTAAATATGTGTTTTCATGCTCCCTAGCATTCCATTTGGTCTCTTGAACAACCACTAACTCCATTCCATCATCGTTTCTTCCAAACCCTCACTTAGGTTTTCAAAGCAACAAGCCTAGAGTCTCTTTTTAGCCCTCCTAGCCCGAGAAAAATGGAATTTTCACAAAACTTGTCCAAAGAACCCCAAATATTTTTCATGGATTCTTGAACCTGATATCAACCTCTACAAGATTTCCAAAACCTTAGGCCTTTCCTTTCCATACATAGGACTGTCCTCAAACTTTGCAAAATGTAGGGTTTTTAGCCAATTCCTGACCACCCGATTTGGGACTATCAAAGAGTTCTTGACCCAAACGGCCTGTTGGGACCTCCTCCTTGGTACCACACCTTCATAAGACTCCCTTCCAACTTTCTACCATAGATTTTAGCAAGATGAGGTCGCCCCTGCAAGTTATGTGTTTTTTAGCACTGTCCTTCCTAGCCGGGCAAATTCTTGACCACCCAGTTGGACTGTCAAAGAGTTTGCCTAGAAAATGGACTGTTGGGACCTCCTCCTTGGTACCAGACCACTGTGAGACCTCCTTCCACACTTCTACCATGGGGTTTGTCTTGGAGAAGTCATCCCTGCAAGTTATGTGCTTTTTAGCACTGTCCTTCCTAGCCGGGCATTGCCAAGCTCGCCTAGGAAGTGACTTTCCTCATGAACCTTCTACTCCTAAAGACTCCTAAACCTAATCTATATATAGGCATGTAGCTTAGCCTCATCCCCCATAGGCTATACACTAGGTATAGTGGAAGACAGAGGTCTAAGTCTCCATGATTAACAGTTTCCTAGACTAATCAACAATGGAAAGAAACTAGTCTATCTAACAAATCAACTAAGAAACGATGAGAAATATTAACTATTGTACACACAAAGATTTTAAGAAAAATTACATCACATTCCAAACATAACAAGATGCCTGGTTAATTCATTAACACACTACCAAGAACACAATACAGGAAATCCAATTATTCTTTGCTGTCCTCGGTTACCATTGATGAAAATTGTCAAATTACAAACTTTTCCAACATTCACAAAGCCTTCCAACCCTTCAAACAGGTCGAGGCACTCCTTATAAATTTTCAAAAGGTGGTTATCCTTCCCCTTGGTCGGATATAACCACCACCTTAGGCCAAAATTGCTTAAAGCAACATTTTGGGCTTTATTTCCAATTACTAGAACTTACCCACCATGAGTGTCTAAACTCACAACTTAAACACTACTGATAGCTCCTGACCAAGGTATTGTGGTAAGTCACATACTGAAATGCTATGGTCAACATGATCTTATCAAATTAAAACAAAACTTCACAAACCTTTCCTATTCCTAGTGTTCCTAGGTGTTTCTCTTGTTTCTCCTAGGTGCTCTTGCACCACTGAAGTTTGAGCAAGAAAACCAGTGGGATCCTACAAACTAGGCCTAATAGCCCTATTTAACCTAGATAATAGGAAACCAGTGTACGGAGGACTTAGGAGTATAGAATATTTTGAATCCTTCAGAAAATCCAAAAGGGTATTCGAATGTGGAATTGGTTTTTTAAGTTGTTTGAAAAGTTTGGGCAAGAACGAAGTAAATTAAGGTCTCTGTCAAAGGCTACAAGAAATAGGCCTCCTCAAGACCAATTCTTGAAACCAGTAGGAAAGGAGTTTGGAGATCCTCCAAGATGGATCCAATTGGAAGTACGTGGCATGTTTCCAATGTGTTTGGCACCCCTGCAATCAATTCAATGTTTGTGTGATGTTGGCACTTAGAGTCTTCTAAGTGTAGGAGAGAGTTTGCACATAACAAAGTGGTGTTAGTCCTTCAAGGTGAAGCACAAGGTGTGAGACTCTTGGAGAGGAGTTGGATTAGGACTTAGTTAATCATGTAAGCCTAACAAGAACCTATAAAATATTAGGTTCCCAGAAGAAGACAAGGAAAGGTCTTCTTAGCTAGTTGTGCGAGAAAGTCTTGGAACACTTACACCAATCTCCATGACCATCTTATAATTACCTGACACTTTCCTCAATCTACCTTTCCCCACCAAGTACTCCCCTTCGAATTTGTTAATAGAGTTGGGATCCCAAATGCGATCTACATGGATCTTTGTTGCAAACTTAGGAAGATATTCAGTAATGTACACCATGGTCTGGTATACCATGTATCCCTCCACCATAGAACCCTCGGGATGTGCTCTATGTCTAACCAAATCCTTCAAAAATTTCAAGTGCCTCTCAACCATCCACATTGACCTTGTGTGTACAGGTCCACACAATTCAATCTCCTCAACTTGGTGTATGAGGTAGTGTTCTTGTGCATTGAAAAATGTCGAAGGTAGACACTTTTGCATTTCACACATTAGACGAGGAATTCTTCTCTTCCAATAATTTATATCTTCTTTGTGGATTGCTTTAGATGACAGCCATCTACAAGTGATTCAAGGCACAAATATATTAATGAGATTTAACAAAAATATACAATGAATTGAACAAATATCGCTACTTACCTCATGTATTTTCCAAGATCATATATAACTTGCTTGACATTGTTGTCGAAGTTGTCTGGGAGAGATAGAGGTAGAACGTACTACAACAATTATAAAATGATCTTTTCATTAATATTTTTCCAAAAGTAGTAAACATAATACACTGAAAAGTACATGCAGTATACAAATATATATATAATATACCAGAATAATTACCTTAATGAAGGTATTCCAATCATGCGTTTTCATCCCTGACCCAAATTCACCTTTCTTTGTTACGATATTGTTTATGTTGGCAGCAAATCCTGTGGGAAATCTAATTTTTCGTATGACTTGTTTTATAGCATTGCTTTGCTGCTCTGTTAATAACCAAGAAAGGGCATTTATATTAATTTGGTCTCCATCGTTATTTAATTGAATGACATTTTTCATTGCATGACTGGCTTCCTGAATGTCACTACAAATTTTGACAATTTTTTCTTTATCATGCCTTCCATCCAATATTTTCTATAACGTTTATGTCATATTCTTTCCGATATGCATTGTATCAAACAAATGCACAATTTGTAGTTACTCATAGTAGGGCAACCTACTAAATTATCTGGGATAACTTTTCAGTCCTTGTGGAAGCCGACCATTAATGCCTTGACGACCTTCATGAAGCATATAAGTTAAACAAATTAACAACGACAATCATTGTCAATTACAGCATGATCACAAAATAAAAATAAAAATTCAAAACATATCATAAATGATAGATAAACAATTTGATCCGATGTATAACATTGACGATTAATTCTATTATATTCCAACTTCCATAGGTGAGGTGTCATTCTTCGTGGTTTTGATGTAGTCTCTTCTTTCCCATTAAAAAGATGTTTTTCAGTAGTTCGATACTTATGATTTTTGTGGAGGAAGTGCCTATACTCATCAAACACCTGCTTTCCTAAACTTGTTGAACAACGAGATTTCATCTTTGGACCACAAATTGGACATGCAAATTTTCCCTTTGTTTGAAGACTTGCAAATCATATATAATTGGATTAAATATGTCAATTTTTATAATTATATATAATGAATAGATTATTTCAAAAACATGCATGATATCTAATTCATAAAATTAAATATCGTTAAAGTCATGCAGTCGAACATTATAACATACCAGAAAAATGTGTTAGCCTTGGGGCATCATGAATTGTCCATACAAGCATTGCATGGAATTGAAATTGTCTTTGTCCTATTGGTCTAGATACGTCATACATAGTGACGCCATTCCATAACTTTAGTAACTCGTCGATAAGAGGCTCAATATATACATTCATATCTTTAACTTGGTACTTACCTAGTTGAATGAACATAAACATTACATAATTATTATAACCATTTTACTGCAATATATATAAATTCATGTACACGACTATTAAATGAAAAAACATATAAGTCATTATGCAAGAAATAAGACAAATGAGATGCTACTACGTTAAAGAAAATTGATGTAAACAAATACCTGGAACAATCATTGCCAACATTATGTGCTCCCTCTTTATTGACATCCATGGAGGAATGTTATTGTTGATAACAAAAATAGGCCACACCGAGTAAATAGATCTCAGCTCTCCAAATGGATTGACACCGTCTGCTGCCAATGAAAGCCTGAGATTACGAGGTTCTTCTTTAAAGTGTGGCCATTTTTCCTCCATGTCCCTAAATGCAGAACCATCCGCAAGCATTCGAAGAATCTCATCTCCACTTCTATTACGTGCATGGTAATCCATAAATTGCGCTAAGCTTTCGCACCTAAATAATTGTTGCATACGTGGAATAATGGGAATATAACGAAGAACCTTGCGAGACACCTTTTTTGTTAGTTGATCTGTTTGATATCTACTGATATGACATTTCAGGCATTCTGTTGCAAATTCATGTTGTTTATGATATATAATATGATCATTGGGACATGCATCTATTGCTTGATACTCCATTCCAATATCTTTCATAATGCTAGATAAATCTCGGTATGAGCGAGGTAAAATATTTGATGGTGGTAACAAAAATTCACCAATCAATCTACAACAAAAAATAACTTCTTAATATAAAGAATATTAAAGGTACATACTTCATCCTTTATTTACTAGCGATGAACTAACAACAATTAAAATAGATGAAAAAAAATGACATATATGACATACCTTAACATCCGTGAGATTGCTATGTTGCATAAACCATTCATAACCTTCAAGTTCACCAGCAACAATACAACAGAGAGAAGAGTTGTTTGGGAGCCTTCATAAAGCGGCTCGTATGCCTTCTCAAGTACAAGTAAATCATGAACATCATTAAAGTCATCTCGATCAACATGATCAGATGTGCCACTACATGTGTCATGGATCAATGTATTTGTACCATCATCTTCAATTGTGTTTTCTGGTGCATGATCATCTTCTTCCATAGGATCATTAACTTCATCTTCGATATTCACAGCTCCATGTTCCTCCGCTTGCAAAACCACATTCTTTGGGCCGTGATAATTCATATCATGTGCCCTAGGGCGCCCCACCTTTATAATAATGACAAACACAAATAAACCATGATCATCATCAAGTGATTTTATATATATATATCAAATGTTAAAACAATATAAACATTTACAAATTCAATCAATATAAACACATATAATGAACAACTTACCAATGGATGATAATCATGCCCCCCTTCAACGTGACCATGCTGCCTACAATGTTTCTCATCTATTGTGATTAAAAGTCTTCTAGTCTTTAAGCCCTTGCAATTATTGCAAGGACAATAACATTTCCCATCACCCTTTCTTTTCAATATAGCCCACAATCTAGCAATTGTCTCTTCATTTTGTTCTGGACTAATATTATCTGACATGATTTCACTATACCAAGCTTGAATATTTAGATCTTAAAAAAATATCAAACTCACACGCACTCCAATAATTTTTAATTGTACACAAGTAACAAAATATAATAATTATGATATTTTACACCAAAAAAAATCGGCATGCAACCACCCCTACAAAAGAGAAGATAGTCTGAAGTTAATGACCCCAAAAAACACTTTCAAATGCTAATTCCAGAAATTATTAAATTCTGATTTTACAATGATTTCCAACTGTTATACTCCTAAAATCAGAATATTGAACTTGCACAACAAAATATGGAAATGAAATTCTCAAAATGCAGCTAATAGGCCTCAATAATTAAGGCCTACTCAAGACTTTGTGAAGTCACTGCAAGGTTTCCAGGCCTTACCTGATGATTTGAGCAAGAGGATTAAAGAGTTGGTAAAGAGTTTTGATGACTGGAGTGGCACATCTTTACCAGATATTGTAGATGCCCAAGGAAATGTTAGATCACTGCAGCAATGGCAGGATAGGGTAGATGATCAAATCATTAACACTAGAACATTTTTGGAATCTTTTGAAAGGGAGGCGAATCAAGTAGCAGTAAAGTATACAACTTATAGTGCAAAGGTAAATTAGGTGGTAAATTTTAATTGGCCAACAGATGAGGAATATCAAGGATGGGTAGAAAAGTACTTAACTGAACAAGAATAGGACAGAGTCTACAACCGGCAGTTAACAGCTCAGCGGTTATGGTTATAACAAATTTTGGCTATGTCTTGGTGGCAGTTTTGGTGCAAGTTTTCAAAGTTTGGCAAATGCAACAGTTATTCTCCAGTGGACTGGATGAACAAGAAGATTCTCCAAAGACTCAACTGTTGTAACCAATTTTTGAAATGTCATAAGGTGGTCCAAGTGACCAGTGACAGGTGTATTTTTGGTCCGATGCTTGTTGCTCCTTCATTTTCCCTAAAAGAAGGATTTCAACACCAAAAATATGGTCGGTTAGCAAGTTAGATATCTTTAGGTCAAGTCTAACTGAAGTTGCAGAGCGAATTTGTAAAGAACCTGATATTATAGTGAAGATACTATTCTTAGGTTTGGTGATGTGAGTGTTCCAAGGCTTGCTTGCACTGCAACTAAGAGACCCAGCTTGTCTCTTCTAGGAACCTAGTCTCCTCTAGGTCCTGATTGGCTTAGATGATTAACTAAGTCCAATTCTAACTCTTCTCTAAGAGTTCTATCCTTTGTGCTTCACCTTGGAGGACTAACACCATTTGACAAGTTAAATTTCTCTTCCTCACTTAGAAAGTTCTAAGTGCTAACTTCTCACAAACGTCATTCTTCATTGTAGGGGTGCCCATCCTATTGAAAAAATTCATAACCTTGCATATTTGAACCATTTTAGAAGGTTCTTCAACCCTATCCTTACCGGGTTCAAGGTTTCACCATTTGAGACCTTAAACAAGCCTATTCCTTGTAGCCTTTACTAGTCCTGTTTTGTCAATTCTTGCTAAATTTTTCCAAACACCCTACAAAACTAAAGGCATATTTGGATACTCATTTGGAAGTTTTACAAGGTTCAATGGGGCTTAGGGCCTGACAAGCTCCGTACACTAGTTTCCTACAACTTAGGACAATAGGGCTAAAAGGCCTAATTTCTAGGACTGACTGTAATCTTGCTTGGAACCTGCTCAAACCATAAACTAAATGATTGACATGACCTCAGTCCACCTAGTATGATGAGCTATGATGAACCCCTACTTGAAACTATACCTGTTCCGTACAGTACCTCTTTACCCTGCAAGAAATCTTTAAAGACATTCCTAGACCTCTAACCAGGCTCTGTCTGCTCGCCTAGAGACTAGTGATAAAAAGAGCTCTCCACTCTTTCATGCTTCCTAATCCTAAATCTATATACACTAATTACTCCCCTAACATTTCCACCTGTCCTTAGGTGTTTCCCAAGGCTAGATTTCATGGGGGAGCCATGAAAGCATCGACTGGTCAAGACTGGACCAGTAAGAACTTAAAACCAAAACAATTTTCCTAACACCAAATATCCTACTCTAAACAACTTGCTTATCAAATGAAAAAGACTAAGATAATCCTATAGAACACTAAACAAATACTAAACTCGGTCTCTCAATCCATTAAGCATCTTTGTCATCACAAAAATTCGGGTTGTTCTTGAAAACACTATTGCAAAGCTGTCTATTTTACTTTCAAAAACTAATTACCAATTACATCATGTCATGAGATTCGAGTCTTGGGTCATAATAGATGCCATCCCCATGATTCTAGGGCCTGTTGGCCGATCTCCCACTTCCTATTCTCGAGGGAATCCAAAGGTAACTGAGTTGCATGCCCATGCTAACTTCTTTACAACATTTGGCATCTTTCTCTATGCCTTGATCCTATTTCTTAGGACCACTATTCCCTCTAGATTCCGAGGAACCAACTCATTTAATGGCCTTAAGGCATCTTTACAACAACCACTAAGTGTTTAGAAAATCTTTAAGACTCTAATCTCCCATAGACAACTAACATTAAGAAAACTTAAATTACTAACACTAGCTATTTGTGTGACCTTAGTCCTAATGACTAACTCACCTAGCCCACAAAAGCAATGACCTTCTAAGGTTTGAAAGCAAACTAACATCCTGACTTGGCTAGATTCAAGTACAAGCCAAAATAACAAACATGGAGGTTAGCCTAGGTGTGCTCCTGCTCCATTTGGTGTCATTCTGTTGTAGGTTTTAGTTTCATGGGTACTTAATTTTCAAGACAGTACTAGCATCTGAATGAAAATTTCTCATTTCAAGGTCATGTATCTCTATTGTATGAATATATTATTATCTTGAATAAAATGATCAAGGGTTATTCTGTTCATCTCACTGTTATGGTGTGTGATTCTCATTTTGGCTTTAATTCAAGAAATTAATTAAAATTCTTGAGTGAGGTTATAGGTGACTATGTTCATATAAGGATTTGATAAGTAGTATTGGGTTAGAATATAGATTGATGGTATTGTAAGGCAGTATTATTGAGATTTTATATGCTATGTGTCTAGAAGATAAACTTGGTTACAGTTAAAAAACAACCAACACCTTTGATATTATCTAGCTATGGCTCCCAAATCTATTGCGAATTGATCATTAGGGTTAAAATTGAAACCTTGCAAATATAATCTTTGTCCAAATCCATCAAGAATTTTCCATCAGTTATAAACAATTCCCTTATAAAGAATTTGTGAAGCCAGGTCTAAAATCTGGAAATGAAATTCTAAAAATGCACAAGACTATAAATGAAATCTGATGAGATGTTGCTTTCAAATATGATTTTCAAACCTGTAAGTACAAATCTGACTTCACAAATGAATTATGGAAAAAGACAATGACTTCCCTCAACCTGGCGATATCTTCTTGAGTTTCTTCTGATTTTCCCCAAGAAAACCGTCGAGCAAAACACTGTCGCAATAAATAGTCGAGATCATTTCAATTTATGCCCGCCACAATTTAACTTTGCAAGACCGCCCCAATTTTGGCGAAAGATCTTTGTCAAAACGTACACAAAACAACGGCTTGTCGAAATTCCGACGAACGTCGGGGTAAATTTTTTTTTTAAAATGAAAATTCGCACAAGTGCCCGACGATACATTTGATTATATAGGTTTCGTTGGAAATTGGGGTCAAATGAGTTAGTGAAAATTACAATACAAAACTTAAAGAGAAAAGAACTAGTGAACAAACTGCCTAAGGTTTGCCTTTATCCTATTTTAACAACTTACAAAAGAATAGGAACATGTGTTGAGAAGGAAAAGTTAGGTCTCCACATCATCTTGCTAAGTCAATCTATTTTGGTCATCCAAAACAATAATGCCTACTTTTGAGCCCCTCAAACTGCTCCAAAAGGTTGTTTGAGTGTTGAAAAATTCCTTCCTTGACCTTATCCAACAACGAAGACCCCTAAAACAGCTCTTAAATACCCTCCAATGCTTTAAAATGAGTCAAACTACTCCCTAAATATGCTCCAACTTGTTGGATAGCTCACACAACCTCCTCCTTAATGTTTGCAACCACTCATAAATGCATCTATTTATAGAGCATGTTGAAAAAGGCTTGAATTAGTAAAAATGCCTCCTATACATGAGGGATCTTCAAGGAGTAGGAGATTAACATGTGTGTCATTTATCTTTATACTTTCAAAGAAGCTATAAACACTGTCACCTTTTGTTTTGACTACCACTTGTCTCCTCTTACCTTTATACTTTATGGGACTGTCACTAACCACTTGATATCTTTGCCATTTCCATGATAAACATTATTCACTATCAGTCTATCCCTTAGAAACCCTTGTTTTCACTGGTATATCTATGAATACCTTCATATGAGACTATCATACTCCTTACGTCAAGAGTGAACATCACTATTTTTTTTGGCCTCTTGCACACCTCATTGCCACAACCTCTGACATCAATGTATAATACCATGAATGATGAATGAACTAAATAGAACATCTTGTCATGTGCTTTTTATTACCATTGATTATGCAACATTTGTTTTGTCTATGTTTGGTCTTCAAGTTGATCTCCATAGACTATGATATCCCCTGCACATTGCCATTATGCCCTTTAAATTCTCTTTACACTGGTCATTCTCTAACAATGCCTTACTCTACCCTTGTATACTCCTCTACCTTTACTCATGGCTATCATGAATACATGGTTGTCATCAAACCCCTTGAAAATGATGATAGTGAACACACAATCATGTCATTGTTTATGTTTTGGTTAATGTTAACTATCCTTATACAATCCATTTAGACTGCTTTTGCATTTCTCATGAATGATTACACTATCTTTTAATGTTGATGCTATCCATATAGACCTCCTCATGATGACCACCACTAACCATTGTAGACTGTCCTCTCAATCTTCTACCCCTTGGATGATCAAATGCTACTGGCACTCGCATAGGTCTTCTCTTCCTTAGCTTTACTGCCCTCTAATGTCCACTATCATGCGTGTTTGGATTATTATGCATAGAAATTTGTCTCATGATTGCCCTCTATCAATCATCCAATCTTTATAATTTTTCAATAATATCCTCTTGATTTGAATGACCAATGACCCGTATTAGCTCTACACATTCATGATTCCTCATGACTGTCATATGTTATCTCAGGTCTGTGACTGTCATATATTCTTGTCCTTCAATTGTCATCTACCCTTTATGTGGAGTGTCATGTATTTTTTCCTTGAGGCTTTGACTATCACTATTGATAACTCTTCCTTTTTATTTGTAGCATTGGATCAAACTAGGAAGTGAAAGACATGGTCTTTCATTTACAAAATCTGCCCTTAAAATCTTCCATTGTTTGTGCATCCTTTCTTCGCATACCTTCCTGAGCAGCCTAAAGAGATACACAAAACTGTGATCTTTCCACAGATGCTACTGTCATCATTAACTCTTAGCATTTTATCTTTTCTTGTCCCTTGTTGACTGTTATATGGACCTTATTTATGTGACAATTGGCATTGAACTTGGTCTTGGATAACTTCATAGGAATTCATAACACCCAACTCAATATCCAGTTGCATCCATACCTTGTTTGATGTCATTGGCCCTAGGACAACATGGAAAACACTAAACTGGACTATATCACTATCTTATAGACAACCTTCCTTGTAGCTCAAATGTTGTTTGATATTTACCTTTGAAAACTAGTCCTAGTTTTCCTTTACCTCCTCCTAACCCTTCTATCTCTATGATGCATTTAGTCTCTTGACATCACTATTAGACAAATGGAGGCCCAACTGATTTCAAAGCCTCTTCAAGTGATTATACTTCTATGAGAATGTAAACTATTATTTTTAGTCTACATGACTATCATCAAATAGGCTTTTGCCTCTCTCATAACTTCTAGTTTATGCCATAATAATGTCTTTCTACTAGTATTGTCATCTCATGATTTGAAGAGTATGTCTTGACTTTGTGGTCGCCTCTAACAGATTTCGATTGTCATGCTCTTTTAAACCTCATTCAAAGTTCAATGTCTTCATGGTAGACCTATGATATATGCCCTATTACTTTCTTTCTTTGCATAAGTCTATGCAATGCTTCTTATCATTCTCACCACTGTATTTTGGGTAGTGAATTAGTCTTGCCATTGGTTGTGATCAATATGCTCACATAAACTTCTAAAAATCCATCCATAGAAGATTCTCGAGTGACTGACCTGTCTTTTGGAAAGGTCACCTTACCCTTTTACTCTCTTCGATTTGCTTCACTCTAGATGTGTCCTCACACCATAACCTCTGTCCATTCATGTTCACAATCCCTTTGCATCCTTATGTGTACTGCAAAACCTTCCTTGTGTATAAATAGTAAATATTGAATGCAAAACACTTCATCTTGGAGATATTATGTTTTCTCCTTGAAACATGCTTCTTCCTCAGCTTGCTACACAAGTGAAATAGCTGAAATCTCTACAACACATTTTCAAACCTTAGCAATGTGCCATCTCAATGCCACCATGGGAGGACTCCTTCAATGTTTTACAACCAAACCCTAACATTTTGCTGCTAAGCGGAATGAAAACTACTCTCCTTTTGGTGCCCAAAGTCTTAGTCTTCAGCTCATTTTTTCCCTTTTGTTTAGACTTTTCACACCAAAACTCACATTTAGCTTTTCTCAATTTTTATAAAACACCTCATTTTTGCTTTTTGAAAGATATTTAATAATGTCTTTACTAAAAGTATCCTCAAAATACAAATTGTCAACATCATTGGCTACCTTTGATGGTGTTTTGCCTGCTAAAACATGGTGACCAGTTGCCTTATACAATTCATTGGGCATATGAGTCATAGAAAAACTTGAGAGACACAAAAACTCAAAACTTGTAAACTGTTGTAGCACTTCGAGATAATTCTTGACACCTAAACTAAATGTGCCTTAGCACTTGGAGAAAACAACGCCTAAAGCATTGTGCATCGACACTTATTGGCATGAAAGGAAACCTATCCTAACCTTCCCTAACCAACAACATGACTTGCTCAAACAAAACCATTGACTGGTTTGGCAAAATAACTTCCTTTTTTGACTAATTTGCAATATTTCATATGTTTATGTACAACCAAAAAGATGTAGAGAAAAGTCAAATGTTCAACCAGCTACTGCAATGACTCTTGAAGAAAAAAACATATCCACTTACCTTGTCATGTTGACCAAACATACTACAATTTTGGGGTGGATAAGTGGGCCAAATGCATTCCTCTTTAGCTGCAACCTCATGCTTGCACCCAAGCATGACTCTCAATTATTTTTTGGCCTCCATTCTGGCTAAATGTCTGATAGGACACCCTATTGAATGAATAAAACTTGGACTCCCATTACTGGCTTGATATTTATGCACTGCTTCTTTAACATCATGTAGATTGGAATGATTTGGTTCATGTTGTTCCAACGAAAACATGGTTGCTTTCTCCTCTATATGTCGCTGCTCATAAATTTTTGATTTAGGAAGTGTTATCTTGGCATCAAGACTTGAACAAAAGTCTTCAATGATGCTAGAAAAACTATCTCCATCAATTTCTAGCTCACTCTCCTCATGTCTATAAACATTCACACTCTTCAAAACAACATTCTCCTCATTTTGCTTTTGGTGTGCCAGCACCCTATCAAGATTGTTCATATCTTCCAGTTGTCCTGAAGTTGATGTTGATTTCAATATGTGTGTCTTCTTCCCCTTGTTCAATAAAAGAAGGCAGCTCATCAAACCATAAGGTAGACTCTTCTTGTTCACCACCTCCTTTCTACTTTTCATTTTTTTGTCTGAAATGATTTGTTGACATAGACATATTCTCATCTTCAACAAAAGATGGGAGTTCATCAAACAACATAGTCAACACTTCACATTCAGCCCCTATTACTTCCTTTTCAACCTGTTGTCCTAGCTGATCATACTCATCATCTTTTGGCAAAATTATAATTTTTTATTTTCTACCTCATGTGCAAGTTCATTGGTTGCAAGTTGTTCTTCTCTTACCTCAAAAAACTCCTCCTGCTTGTCATTAAACCAACTATCTCAATAAACAATAGGTCCACCCTTGAAAAGAGAAATGGTACTAGGACAAGAAGACTAATTTGGTGGATGCTTTTGAGGAGTTTGTTGAGTCTCTTGAGGTAGGAAAAGTTCTTGAGGGGAATCTTCATGAGAAATAGTAGGTTGACTTTGTTCAAGCACATGTTCTCGCAATGGAAAAGTACTCCTAAAACTTGGAATTTCAAATTTAGCACACTTACTTGAGAATTCGGGAGGCTTATCTTGCTTGAAACTTGGAAACTTGTACTTAGGAGCCTCCTCTTTCAAAGGCTAATATGGAATGCAAGTGTCTGATTGGGATTTTGACCTTTGTAATTGAGCAAGTAATAGTTTCATCTGCTCTTGTTTGGAAAAAATCTCTTTTGCAAGAGACTCTTCATAATGCTTCCTTTGTGCATCCATATCCTGTTGGTATTGATAGGCTTGGCAAGCCAATTCCTCTTGCTGAAAATTGAATTCTTGTTACCTCTTGATGTCATCTAGTTGCTTATTGAAGCCTATTAATATGTTTTTGATGTCACTAATCCCCATATAATCAGTATTTTGGGGTTGGCTAGGAAGGTAACAAGGTCGGTTCAGCTTAGCCATGACTTCTTTAAATTGATCAGAAGGCTGCCAAGAAGGTTGAGTAGGGGTGTGTGGGTGGTAAGCATGATATGTATGCCGGTAACCTATTGTTAATGGATTATTTGAGACAAAACTAGCAGCATATTCTGCTTGGTATGGTTGATAGGAAGTGGTATAAGCATCATTTTCATGGAATGGAGGTGAAAAGGAAAATTGTCCATGAAAGTAAATCAAGTTTGTTTTATTGAACATACCAGCACTTAGTCTGCTCAAGCCAATAGATTCAAACTTAGAGCCGCCAGATATGCAAATTTCAACCTATTAAAGGTCTGAAAATTATTGGTTGCATATCAAAACCAGAAACAATATGTATTCTTTGAACTGTTTTGATTCAAACAGTATCACAAAGTAGTTCTTCACTAGGCATGTACTTGTCACTATCACAATCCATATGATCATCATTAGGCTCATGGGTAAATGACACATGTGCATCTAATATGTGTAGATGACCACTAATCAACTCCATGAAGAAGAGAAAACATGAGTAATGGCATAATACAATCTTCATAGAAGATATACCATTATCCTTAGTAAAATGTGTCATGTGAATGCCAAGGATAGAAGGATTATGTGTAATTAAAGATAACGACCTATCAAAATATAAATTGTATGTTTGAATATTGTCCAAGGAAAAGACCCTAAGTGATGCCATGATGATGGAATAATCTAGGTTTGGAGGGTGGGATAAAAGATAAATCACAATGTATACTTGAACCCTAAACAAAAGATATGAACATACAAAGAAAAAACCCCAAACAAATTCGAAAATGTACAAGGTTACCCCAAGTTTCCGGGACAGGGACGATGGGACGAGTCCCCAAGTTTCCGATTTTTTAGGCCAAAATTAGGGACGATAGGGGACGGCTATATAAAAATATAGGGAAATTTTAAATATTCATATGATAACATGGATAAGGCATGCATAATACACATTATAGATCATTAACATATAACATTTGTGCTCAACATTATGCCAATACTCAATATGCATTCGAAATTAACATACACGAATCATGAAACAACCTCCAAGTATAATTTATAAACTTATATCAAAATGCCCAAAGGCTACATTGCTACCATATAGTTTTAAAGTTTGCTATGAAAGTCAAAATACAATGTCAGTAATGAATACAGAATAAACAAAGTCAAAGAGCACTGCTGCCCCTAATCATCCCTCATAACCGCATCAAAATCAGAGTCATCCTCTGAGTCACTGCCACTGTGATGCTCCTCCTCAACCAACGAAACCCCAACCAAACCCTCAGCTGTTTCCTCCTCATCTACCTGGGCCACGTCCTCAGGATCAATATCCCACCGTAGATTTGGAGTTTTTCAATACTCTGGAGTCTGCAAATCCTGAAGCCGAAGAGCACTATGGACGACCACTAGCTTCTCCACTCCTCTAGAGGTAAGTCTTCCTCTTGAGTGAGTGGATAAAGCTATACGTGGACCAATTCCTCTTTGTAGCAGAGGAACTAGAAACCTGTGCAAGAAGGCAAGTAGCAAGTGTCTTCAATTGCGGTGTATCCCTCCCATGATAGGTCCACCATCCAATAGGGTTTGATTGAGCTAATATAGCTCTATTCAACCTCGCTTGTGGTTTACTCAAGTTTGGGCCAGTAAGATTTGCAAAGTCTAGGAATTGTGACTGAACTAGTGAAGCATGCTCTGCTGGATAAATATTTTCAATGGCCCATGTGAACCCATCTAAAACCTCACTATCATCACATGGAGGCACCCTACTAGGCCTTGGTGCATACCATTTTGGATTTAGAGCAAAGGCAGCCATGTGAAGCGGGGTGTTCATTATATTCCACCTTTGCATCACAATGGGCCCAATGTGTTGCTCATATAAATCCAAAGTGGGGTCCTTTGCCAAAATAACTTGCTTGATCTTCCCAAGCATACTGTCAAATGTCTCATAAATCTCTCCAAGACTAGGAGAGTCTGTATCAACATATCTGATGACATCTACAATAGGGGAGATAAAGGAGCAAATATATCTACAAAATGCAAACAAAAAGTTCAAAATAATTAGTTGACAAGTTAATTGACATGTTAGAAACTTCAAAAGTTGGAACATTGGACAATAAAATTAAAATATTAAAATCAGAAATTTAATATGAAAATCAACCATCTAATGTCTTACCTCACATTAGCCCACCAATCATCATCGAGGATCTTTTGTTTGACGGTCTTTCCTTCAGTAGAACTTGCATTAGGCCATCTAGCCCACTATGCATTGACCATCATCGCATGTAGAGGCTCATACACCTCTACCATCCTCTCTAACAAGATGAAGTATGTGGCATATTTGCATTCAATGTTCATTCATTGATTCAATGATTCATTAAAAAATAAAAATTTAAAACAAAATCAGATTATGAATACAAATTGAAAGTGAAACAAAATGAAGTGAGTGGCATACCTTGTCTCAACAGGTTTGAGAAATTCCTTCTATGAAAATGTTTTGAAGAGAGCAAGTGAGGTGTGGTGATTGCAAATAAACATCTGAATATCTCTAGCTTCTGCCACTATTTTCTTCATCCAATCCAACTTTCCTATGTCTTTCAATGCATGAACACATGGGGTCCAAAATATGTGCATGTACTTACCCTCCACCATTAACCCAGCCGATTTTCACACATGTGTTGAATCGGTGATCACTTGCACCACATTTGCAGCCCCAACCTCCTCTATGGCATCTCTCAAAATGGAAAACTAGAATTTTGCATCCTTACGTCTCCCCGAACAATCTATGGCTCTAAAGAAAATAAGAACCAGTAGGGCATGTGACTATGACATTGATGAGTGGCCGACATCTACAATCAATCCACCCATCCATCACTATAAAGCACCCCGTCCTCATCCACGTTTGCCTCATCTCCTCCATTAACACATTAACTTTGGAGTACTCTTTGTGTAGGAGGGTGGTGTGTAGCTTATGATCTCCAGGGGGTATGAATGAAGGACCAACTGTGGTTGTCTCTCACCATTTGTTTGAAATAAGAGGAACGGGCCACATGAAATGGAATGGCATGTGCAAAAATGAATTTGGCAATGGAGGATTCAATACTATCTCATGCTTGGTTATTAAACATGGACTCAATTGAGGCTGCCTTTTCACTACCACTGGCACTCACCTTCCTCTTTGCTCTTAAGACAACTCCACTACTACCAACCGTGGAAGGACTAGGAGTAGGCATGGATGATTGTGCACTTGGGAAAGAAGGAGACCCACCTTGAACCCCACCATCACACTCTATTTGAATTTTTTGGCACTCTAAAAATAGGTCATCTGTCAATGAAGGACACACTCTAACTCCATGGCCCACCTCACCCAAAAAATGAGACCTAACTCTTGTGTAGCTGCCCCTAAATTCCTTTTCACAAACATGGCAAAACCAAACCCTACTCCCCCCTGATTTTTTTTTTCTTTCACCCACAGGTGTAACATATTGAAGGAATGGTTTTTTTGGGTTTAATGGGTGTCTTGCATAGTCTTCCATGGTTTTGGTATTGGTTGATGAAGGAGGACCTTGGATTGGAGTTCTTTGCTCTCTAGTTCTACTACCACCCCCACCACTTTGCCTTCTAGTTTGCATTTCAACTTCACTATCACTTCCACCCTCACTGTTGCTCATGTTTTTTGTTTTTAGAATGCAAGTTTCAACTAAAAAAATAAAAAATAAAAAATAATCAGACAATGTATGCTTCACATTTTGCAAAAAAATGAAAAAAAAATAGGGAAAGGAAATGCATACCTCTTTGGTGGATTTGCACTCCCTTCAACACTATTTCAACCTCCTCTCCTCCTTCAAGCTGTTGCTCCTTCTCCTTCAATGGCTGCAACTTCTTTTGCTGTCAAACCCTTGGCTGCTCAAACAAACAAAATGCATAAAATGAGGTTAGAGAGGCCCTTTTTCCTTCATAAGGGAGTCAAGATCCATGGGGCTCACACATGCCACGTAGGCTGGGCCGAAGTTTTTTAATTTTATGATTTATTTTTTAAGTTCTCAATTGCTAAAGTGCGGGGGATGGTCGATCGTCCCCGAGACGGTCGAGGGACGGCTCAACCGTTCCCTGGCCGTCCCCGAGGACAGTCAACCGTCCCTCTTCCGGTCCGAGAACGGGTACGGGGCATGGGGGGGGGACACGTCCCCGGCTTTCCTTGAAAATGTATGAAAAATTAAAACTATATCAAATCTAAAATGTGGATTAAAAATTCTAGAAGCAAGATAAGGTTGCATAGGATCAATTGAGTTCGCCAAAAATGCAAAGGAAAATAAGCCTTCGCCAACTTAATTTAGGATAATCAAGTAAATGCAAAGAATTGAACATAAATCAACCTAGATTAAATAATGATGCTAGCTAGGTTTGAAAATCTAACAATTTCCAACAATAAATGTGGAAATGTAAATAGAAACAATGCTACTTAGCTCTATAATCAAAGGAGTGGTCCAAAATGAATGCTTTGAAATCTTTAAAATCATGGGATCTAGAACAAGGAATCTCAAACAATATTTGACTCAAAATCAAATTATTATCTTCACTATATGGGACAAAGCCATGATCATGGATCTATCGTATAGATATGAACTTGTATTGTGAAATCTACAAATATGTTTTTCACTTTGTCCACTATTTCTTTAACTTCTTTTGCTTCTTTTGATATATAAGGGTTAATGGTATTTATAAATACCTTGGTAGGGTGGTTGTTATGTCAATAGAGGACTAATTATCCTAGGTCAACAAGCAAATATGTGTACACAAGATAAAAAGGAACACTCTTAAGTCATACAAATGCTCCTAGGTTGATCATGTAGATCTATATTCCTTTTAGTGCATCAAATGAAGTGCGAAATGCTAGTGATATGCAAATATAGCTCTCAAATCATGATGTTTAAAATGAGTGCATTGATGCCTTTAAATGCAAGGACATAACACATTGCATAAATTTGTGTTCCATTAGACCTAAGCTAGAATAAACACATATTTGTTCTAGGATAGATCACTAACAAATAGATTGCTAACAAACCCAAAAAAACATAAAACATTAAAAGCATAACTCAATCCAAACTTACATAATTTTGTTCTTAGGATGCAAATTTATGTTGCGTAAAGAATGGATATTTGGGGTTAAATGCCAAGGTCTGACAGTCTGCCCAAAATGATACTCAACATCATCCCTTTTGCACACATCAAAGCTTATCACGCCCTTGAAATGGAACCCTAGTGGATTGATTAACTCGAATCAAATTCAATGGTGAACCACAACAAGAATATGGTATGTTGGATAATTAATGAGTAAAAACAATTATGACAGTAAATTTTATTGAAAAGCTGAGGGCTTCCTAAAAAAATTCAGTGGGTGCTGTTGAGATTTTTGAGGAAAATTTAAAAATTGTTAGTCCCATGAATTTAGTAGTGCAGTTCAACTTAAAAGTTTAAGCTTAGAAATTTAGGGAAGCTGTTGGTCTGATGAATTTTAGTTTTAATTCAGAAATAAAAAATAAAAAATAAAGATAATTTTCCCTCCAATTTTTTCCCTGGCTGAAATTTAAAACTTCAAATTATTGACAAGGGGCAGAAAATATTTCTAAGCCAGTGGGGTAATTTCTAGCCCCACCCCAATTTCACCTGCACAAATCTACAGTCCTAAAA
Organism: Sequoiadendron giganteum; assembly: GCA_007115665.2. Taxonomy (NCBI): domain Eukaryota; kingdom Viridiplantae; phylum Streptophyta; class Pinopsida; order Cupressales; family Cupressaceae; genus Sequoiadendron; species Sequoiadendron giganteum. The sequence goes on along the minus strand of CM021110.1, from coordinate 335,343,972 downwards.
AATAGAGGCTTCTATTATGAAAGAAAATTCTAATTAATCCTGTAACATTTGTTTTTTTGCTTCATGGGACTCTTACCCCTTGAAAATAGATTCTGAAGGTCCCCATGGAACCCCAGCCTTACATGGTGGATTTGGCCAGCAATCATTCCCGGAGTTTAGGGCATATTTCCCAATAAAAACCGAAAGAAAGACTATTTGAAACTAATGACAAACAGATATCAATGTTTAAATGAGATGTCAAAATACATGTGTAGGGTTAAATGCATCCAAGGAGCTTATGTCACAGTTCTCTATCTGGGACCAATCATTATCTCATTCCCTCGTACACTATGGTTTCGAGGTAGCTAGTAATGGCATCACATACAACTAAACTGTACTATGATAAGCAAGGTGGGCTGCTGCTTAGGATCTGATTGATTCTCTTTTGGTAATGGAGGCTTGTCATTGTGAACTTCAAAAATTCATTTGTTCCGAGTACATGTGAAGGTGTTTTATTAACACCTGCTCTTGTTTATGTTTTACAAACCTCCATAAATAAGGTATTGGAGTGCAGTTCAACAACAATATTTGTTCGATAGTCTTTACATTCACTTTTAACATTAGAATACAGAACCGATTATGCTACTTCCAAAGTCCAGTATCAGGCACCAATTTATTGGTCGCCACTCACCCAAAAATAGAAAAAAATATCAAGGAATTTTAAATAGGATTCTTGCACATTTCTCATATTGCACTGAATTTTACCATTACAAGGAGACTTGCATTTTTGGTCTGGATTAATACAATATTGCTCAGCTTAAGCATTGAATGCACGCTGGTTGTGTATTATCCCTATCAAGGCAAATGACGACTGAGTAAACCATCAAAAATAACATATAAATCTTTATTATCTGAGCCAAATATTTCATCTGCCTTGCGCAATGTTTCCTGCAGTGGTAAAGCATTCTTAGAAACTCCAAAATATTATAATCCATACCATGTGAAAGAAAGTTGAGTAACATATTACTTAAAGCGCTCATTTGCTTGATACAGCTAACTTTATTTTCAATGAGCAATAAAAATACCTCTCTGGTTTGATGATGTGAATTAAGCTCTTTAATGTTTGCAAGAAACGCACTAAATTGTTCAAAAGATAAGCGACTCCTGAAAGACACCACTGAAATTTAGTTAGATTAAATATTTGGATCCTCAAAATAGGAAATTCTGGGAATAATCATGGCTGCCAAAGGCAACTATAATTTCTGACCCTACCATAAATCTTCTATACAGGAATTAAGATAAGCAAAAGGTGTTAGTAGACAGTGGAAATTTCCAGACCTGGCTTGGCGAAAGAACTCTTTCCCATCCATTCGTTGAATACGTGCTACAACACAGGAAAAAATCAGAGGATTGCATTTGCAAATCCATAATTTTTGAAAGTAACCTCATTGAATTATCAGATTGACAAGTAAATAAAATCAGTCTCCCAGGCTTATTAGATTAACAACTTTATATTTCAAGATTTGAGTTTCATGACAAACCAGAATGTGGAGGAGAGTTTGGTGCAGTTGCATGGCTGCTTGCTGGTAATGAAGAATATGTTGAAACTCTTCCTTCATATTGCCGTCCTTCAAATTGGCGTCTTGAGGGAGATATTGAATGGTGCCTAGCAGGAGCTGGAGCAGAATATGATTTTGGAGAGTGGGTTGGAGATGATCCTTTGGAAGATCTGGTTGAATGTTGTCTTGGTGAGTGGGTTGGAGATGTTTCTTTGGGACTTCCAGTAGGTGAAATCTGTGGTGGTGTAATGTTTGGCATTGTCAATGAACGCAATTTGGATGTGTTTCTCCTGAAGCCTGCAAAACCTCATCCACTTTGTTGTTAAAAAAGTAACTTCTATTATATCGATACTTCATAAATATTACATATAATTTGAGGCTGATCTTGTGGCCTTTGGCCAAAGAGACGAGGCCACGTGCAAGTCTTAGGAATATTTTGGTAGAATACAGACATTCAGACCTGGCAGGTTAGCTGAAGAGAAGAGCATAGCAATGTATAACTATAAACAGTACCTAGTGTAACTGGGGCATGTTTCAAATAGCCTTGTCAACATGACAAAAAAAACAGAAATAAATCAGTACTTTGACCAACCATGTGCTCCACCCCGATTCTCATCTTCAACTGAGCCTCTCATCTCTAAAAATGCATTTGACACCAGATTTTCTCCTCCAGTAATGGTACTACTGTCCTCATCTGATCAACCAGTATAATTTTTAGTTGCTAGAAGATTAATATTTTCTTCAGACCAATATTTTAAGGACACTATTTGACTGAATAGATTAATATGTAGATCCACTCTTTGACTCTGACCATAACAAGATTACCAAAGATCAGACATTAAAATTTTGAATGCTTTAAAGTACTCACAGTAATCAATTACCGAAATCAATGCTTAAGAAACAAACATTTTTAACTTGAAACTTTTGCAGTATTAAAATCTCACTGCAAGATAGTTTCATATACTATTATCTCATTCAATGCTTCCTGAAGGCTTACATGAGTCTCCGAGATTAAAATACTATCTAGTTAACTAAATTCATCACATGGCATAGCATTTGATAAAAGCAATGTTAACGGTACCTTTGGAATACGTTCTTAAAGAAGCTTTGACAGTTTCTTGTCTTTGAGCAGCTATACTCTGTGTCGAGTCTACTTGCTGCTAGAAGAAATCAACCAGTTCCAATTATTAAAATTATATAGGCCTTCAAATACTAAAAGACAACCGGAATTCTAGTTCTTGCTTCCATTGTGTTATGGATACGTATCTTGCCTGACTCCATAAGGAGATATAATAGCTTGTTTCACATTCTCAAACTTCAACAAAAAATTAAAACCGAAAACTGATTTTCATATTGTTATACAAATCCTGCTGTTTCATTCATCATTTACAAATTCAAAATATGATCCATACTTACAGAAGCTTCATCCTCCTCTTGGAGTGATTGCATCAGGGTCTTCTTAAATGTCTCCAACTGGAGAAAAAGATGACAGATATTATCATGTCAGGAACCATGCAAGATATTACTAAAATTTATTGCTTTGCATTAGAAGCAAGGTAAGGTAAGGTAATTATGTAGCTTGGATCATAGCCAGGTCGTATACATAACCTCCTTGAGTGAACAAAGGGAAATTTTATTTATTGTCCAAAATTGTACCTCTTTTGGCTTTGTCAAAGCTTGTGATAAATCAAGCCTTCCCAATTTGTCTAATCCCAAGAAACAAAGTTTAAGTTTTGTTTTTTAACCAATGAGATACATGGTGAGAATCGAAATAGTGACTACCAGATCATAAGACATAGCTTTGACCAACATTCATTACTTTTAACACAAGTAAGCATAGAATATACAATCAATAAAAAGAAATTGAGATGAGATGTATTAGAAAAGCAAAGCCGAAGGCTAATTTTGTGTTTTGAAGTTTGACATGGTAAAGAATGTTATGTATGTATGAACTAATATTGTTAAATGTGACCTAGAAATAAAAAATAAATGAAAAATAATTTGGGCAGGCCTTTCCATTTTCCAAGAACTCAAATAATCTGTATTTTACAAACAGGCCCGACTATCATCTTTGTTAGCATTTTATTGCACCTTTTAATGCAACACAAAATAGAACAGCATTTAAGGTTAAATCTGTCTTTGAATTATGAAGGGAATCTCCCTTTTGAAAGAGTGAAGGAAATGATATGTTGGGAAATTTCCAATCTCTATCCAATGAATTAACATTAAAACTTTGTTCTCAAGTTATAACATCAATTGGTGAGATACTAGGCTTGGACTACTAGAATATGAAAATCTGAAATTTGTATGCAAATCTAAAATTAAGTAACCTTAATGTGAAATTACCATGATTAGATCCATCTTCTTTATGATGCTAAAAAATTAGCCAACGTACATGCTTAACAACACCATTGAAGGGCACACAATATACTAAGAGGGGGAGGGGGTGAATCAGTATGTCAAATCTATTTAAAACTCTTTAATTCAACATGTATTTCCAAGCATGAATCATCAAACATGAATCAAAACAGCTACTATCAATCAAGCAACCACAAAAGCACACATTCACACAATGAACACCAAATATACGTGGAAACTCGGAATGGGAAAAACCACAGTGAGAAGAACTGCTTGGAGATACTGTCCAAATCCAACCTCATAGAAAACATGAATAAGTTACAGTCAGGAAGTAGGCACCAACCTACCAGAGACACCAATCCCCTGCAGTGTTTGTAGGAACCAACCTACTACAGACACCAATCCAAAATACAAAGATCCAAGCACCAACTCAATAAGTAGGACATCAATCCTACCAGATTACAAAGATAAAGCTTGTAGAACTTCAATGCCTTACACAAGATTTGATCTTGTCTCAGAAACTCTTCAACACAACTTGTGATCTTCTGATGATGGCGCACAATGATTTAGATGCAACTCACATTAAATCACTTGCTTTCTCACACACACACCTCACTCACTCATTCATCTTTTATATCAAGTGATAACTAAATCTATGATGATTATATACATCTCACTACATTAACAACAATCCATGTCGGCTAGGAACTTGTTAACCGCATTTAACCAGGTCGGCTAAGGTGGACCTAAATTCAAATTTTCATGAAACATGTAGCGAATAGGTCCTAAATCAAATTTAATGCCACCAAACCAACATGATGTCGTGCGCTTTCACAAGGTCCTTAACTTGGACCTATTTTATCATCCCACACTATCTTCGAAGGTCACACACTTCAAGTCGTTGCCGCACAGTTCCGAAACAACCATTGGTTGATTAACTAGCATAATGACCCTTTTGTCACTTCAATCTTTTTGCATGCTGAACACAAATCCCGAAAACTTTGGAATAAGATAGACTAAGTGTAGGCATACTCTCCTTTCAAACCGTAGACCAAAACTCACATCCAAAAAGGAGTACAAATCATAAGTATGTTGCCAAAGACATCTCTCTACCTTGAGTAATTGACTTCAAACATTTTGGATTAGACTTCCGGATTACCTCTATCAACATGAATGATAATTCAAGTACGATTACATTTAATTCTCACTGTACTACTGACATTACTCCTTTTACATCAGTGAGCACCATTGACATCAAGGACAATACTCCTTGACATTACTCCTTTGACATAAATCACAACACTATTCAACAACCACCTTATCTAAACACATAACGACAATAAATAAAAGATAACATCACCATAATATAGCAGCAAAGAGGCACAACTCAGCAACATAAAAGCATCACATGACACGGGATTTACGTGGAGAAACCCTTGCAAGAAAAAACTCCACCAAGAAGAGATGTTGAGTATGCATTATCTTTAAAACAAGATTACAATTTGTCACACTTCCATTCTCCACTTTGCCTCCAATATGGCAGCATCTGTGTACCTGTGAACAACCTCTTTGTGTTCCAACATGTTCCTATTTAGGTTCTTGTACTTGTAGTATAACTATTCCTCTTAACTATTCCACCTTTTTCTACATCCAAGGAGCTGAATATATAGAGTTGTAAAGAGGTCTTATGCACCAAACTTGGCACCCAAAGATAACTCTTCATTCCAAACATCCCATCCTTTGATTTTCCTCCTAGGAATGTGTAAAGACACAAGTTTGGCTCCAAAAACTTTCCCTCCAACCTAGGCATCCAAACTTGGAAATGAAATATCACATGAAATGCCACAAATGAAGGAATGTCAAGAGACACATGTCGCCTCTTTCCAAACGCCAACTTGGAGAAGCCCAAAAGTCACCTTTTGTCCTCTTCACTTGTCTTTTACCATCCCATTATAGGTGTTCACATTTGAGGAAAAATCAATTAAATGTTTATGTGCACAAGTCAACTTTACCACTACTAGTGGAACCCTTCATCCCTTATGAACGTATTACAAACAATGGTGAGAATAAAATATTACCAATTGTTTTCCCAATACACCCTAAGTGCCTAGGGACACTTTCCAAGGATGTTGGAACCATGCAATATGACATAGGATTTACAAAGTAGATGACACCTTAATCCTAACACGATATGTTTCCTTAACATTGGAATTTATAAAATACCTAGAATTAGTGGCGATTTTAGTATGCAATAGAACCAAACCTTAAAGTAAAAACTTATCTTTTTTCTCTCAGGCTAGGGTACAAGGCAATTCAACACTTCTACACTAGAAAAGAGATTTATAATTTTCTATCTAACGTAGAAAAGGTATAAAATCTAAAATCTAATGAACTCTCGCACTTTCCAGCTGAACACACAACTGAAAATTGAGAATATACTATGACTGGATTGAATAAAACACATACACGAGTTATCATGAATTAAATATACAGAGTTGTATACAAAGATAGAATACTTCCTTCAAAAAAGATGCAATACAAAGCTTGCAATAATTACCAAATTATACTTAACTCGCAAAACAATTGAACATGAAAATTAGAAGACTGAGTTTGAACAACAATATTAGCAGCAAGTAGGCATACAATTATTATAAGAAAATTATTGGACAATTAATTGCAAATGGCACTTATTTATAATGGTTTACAAAGAATTGCATGAAAAATAAATAAAAGCTAACTAAAACTTCTAAGCTAAAAAATAGTGTGCTTACACACAAAGCAAGCTCAAAATACAATATCAAATCAGAAATTTAAGGTAACTATTATTGAAATAAATTTCCAAAATAGTGATCCAAATATCACATCATGAAATAAGATATCTAAAAATAGGACTTCATGAATAGAAAAAATCTCAGAAAGCACATCCAGCCTAAAAGAGAGGTAACTAAAAACAGCTATTCGGCAACCCCACTTGATGGTCTTGGTGCAGAAGCAGCACCTTGGATACTCTGAAGAAACTCACTAACTCTGGATTCATCTAGCACTATCATTGAATCCATCTAAACAATCTACATCTGTAGCACATTCCAACCTCTAATGCTGATGCTTCTAACTATGTCAACTTTTATGTATACATTCACTAATCAGAATAGCCAAATCAAAACACACTTCCTTGCATATGGCACTAATTAGGTATAACACCCAAGGCCTAAAAATCCTCGCCTCCTCTTGTCTTGTAACCTAATTAAGCAAGGTTATCATGATAGAAAATTCATCCTTGAATTCACCTTTCTTCAGTATCTTGGGCATTCATGATTTCTTTTCCTTGAGCCAACATTGCCTATATGTTTTTAACATGCAAGAACACTCCTATTCCACACTTTTTAACACTCTTCAATATCAACTTCTTGGGTTTGATAAGGTGGCAAAGTGAAAGTAGTCTCTATTGCCTCCATATCAAGTTTGCAAAGAACTTGACCACTCACTGATCTTATTTCTCGCTTTTCAGGATAACAGAGTTTTACACATGCAAGAATGAATTCATGACTTTGGATGGAAACCAAGAAAGAACCTACTTCAATAAGAAAGCTATCCCGTAGCCTCTTTGCCAATTTGTTTCCATTTTTAATTTCCTCATCCAAGTTCAACTCTTAAACATTTAAATGGCACAAATTGATTTCTTTGATTTTGGAAAATTCATTGACTAAACCCGATGAAACATCCATTGTTTGACATTGGGACTGTAGTTTGAAGACCTAGGGTTTGATGGAAAACTACTGTTTTGTCTTTTAGTAGATGCAATTATTGACCAAAAACTCTAACAGCACTGCAGCAAAACTGTTGTATTGATGACAGTTATCAAACCCTCCAAAATTCAATCATAAAAAGAAGAAATATATCTCAGTCAAAGTTCAATATGATTACTGTTATAATACTGATATTGGTTTGCCAGTTTGCTGAAATGATGACTGAACTCTAGACAATTCTGAAGCAGCAGAATAATGGAATTTTTGATGTAAAATTATAAATGAATTCAAACCTTTGGCACTATATGAAGATTGAAAAATATGAGTTTTGGAGGTGAAAAAATCTGCTGGATAATGTGAAAATATCGCTGAAAACTGATGAAGATCACTGCAATGATGAAAAATATTCAGCTGAAACTACTGTTGTTAATTGAACACCTATCTAACCTTTGGAAAAATGAATCAATGAAGAATGAGAATGGAACAATGAAGATCTGTATACGAAAAACCATAAGCTAGTCCTGTGTTTTTATCCTTTTGAAGTGCACCTATATATACTATATAGAGCAATCTATTTTTGCTTCTGTTTTTTATGAAAATCTGAGTTTCTTCTTCACAAAGTGTGCCTATTTATCGATGATGTTTCTTTTGATTTAGCAACATACCGCTCCTTAGTAGTATAAAGGCGTGCCTTCATGCACTTTTACACTCATACATATTTCTAAAATAAAAAAAACCTAGTCAGCCTGTTAAATGGTGTGTGCTTGTGTATACCACTGCAAACTTTAAACTTGGCAATTTTTGTGTTGGTCTTCAATGCAGTACTCTCCATTCTATACGATTGCACAATTTGTTTTGTGAAAAAAATATCCTCCATAATATGGTACACTCCTTTCTAAACATCTTCCATTTGAACTTTATGAAAATCTAGTCAGTCTTTTATGCGGTATGCCCAGCATTGTATGTGACTGCAATTTTTCTTATGATTTTTCATATCCTCTCTCTATCATGTAGACACTCATATGAACAACAATAATCTTTAACGTTTTGAAAACCTGTCTACTTTACCAATGGTGTGCACCTCAACATAGGCTTGTGTAGAGTTGGAAGTTGCCTACTTTGCAATTTCTCCTTTATGTTGAGCACTTAATTTATCATCCATTCCAGTAATGTGTTTTAGGATTCATTAAAAAAATTCCTTGAGCCTATTACCTTCACCAAGTCACTAAGTTATGCCTTTTATCTGCCTCAAGCAAGTTTCAAACCCCAAGTTCAACCTCTGTCTACCTGGACTCTACTGCAAACACAGAGGCGTTCAAAGTGCAGCATGTTTGCAGTAACATCCTAAATGCTTAAATTGGCCATATGGCAGCCAAATTCCAATTTCCATCTCTTCCAATAGATAAATTGTAACGTTTGTATCTTTTTTGTGTTTTTCCAACAGCTTTTATGAACTTTTTAAATGAAGCCTCTTAGCCGTTAAAAACAGAACTTTCAAATTGGATTCTCACTACTGATTCTTCTATTCTTCCCAACAATATTCTTAGTCTTAAAAATCCCTTAATATTTTACTTTGCTCCTCTTCACAATCTAGTGATATTCATTTCCTTGTTTCCTTCTGCACACATTCACTTTTCACATAATAAAGAAGCTTCTTAGGTTTTTATAGTATTTTGCAAAAGTATGTTTACTTTCCTAGCACATAATACACAAGGATAAATATTAAGAGCACATTTCAAAAATTCTATCTGACTGCCATAGGGTTGAAAAACCAAACAGGGGCATGATTGAGGTAGGCTCCCAAATAGTCCCAACCTATTCCTCTATCCTAAATACAAGTTCAGTCCCAATTTTCTACACAGGAGATTTGAATCCAGATTCTAAACTTACAATGAGCACCCAAAGATCCACATGTTCATGTTCTAAATATCTGAAACCCATATAATTGAAGGACATGATTGCAATTGTCAGGTCTCCACTCCAATCCTGGAGGTGTCCGCTATTTATGATTTTTCCAGTCTGCATTTCAAAATATTCCGAGCAACTTTCATTTCCAAAGTAACTGGATGCAATCACAACTCTATCATTCTATCACTGTACCTGACCAAAGAGCTCCAATTTTTGTTGTATTGGTCTATAATACTTCTTTATTGGCTTCCAACTTATCAACTGCCAAATCAGGAACATTTTCTTCACCCTTTCATCCTATCTAAGCATTTTTCTTTCCTAGCATAGTTTCTTTTCTATACAAAAAAGCTTAGTATTTTTTTTTAGGGAATGAGCATACTTTATCCTAAGCAAAAATATATTTAGATAAGACGAACATATTTATTGTTGTATTCTTATCTAGGAAGGTTAAACATATCCTACTTTCAACTAGTCCTAAGTTCATCTTTCTTCTATTCATTTTGGTGAATGTAACATGCTCCTATTCCTTTCACTATTTATTGTTTTATTGGTTATTCTTATCTAGAGAGGTTAAAGATATCGTACTTCCATCTAATCTTAAGTTCATATTTTCTTCCTTTCATTTTGGTGAACCCAACATGCTTCATTCCTTTCTCTATTTCATATATATTTAACAAAATCAGCACTACTCTATCTTTCTCAATTTCTCATCTTAACACACTTTTTTCTTCAAATGAATATATTTATTCCCCTTCTCTTACTCCCTGATTGGAAAACAAAATTATTGCATGTTCTTCTTTCCCTCCTAGTCTAGATGAATGTGGTGTAATGTTCTCTTCTTTTCTTTGTCATGTTAGCATGCTATTAACAGAAGGCAAATGGTCTCTTCTGCCCTTATAATTTGTTTTGAAATGAAAAAAGCTGCATCTCTTCTCCCTTCCTTTCTATTACTTTGAATGAACATATCATACTTCTAGTGTTGGGATTTTAATAATATACATCAACATCTCGAACTAATTGCAATTGTAAATGTAATCAAATATTTTACAAATAGGATCCTAAAATCTAAGAATAAACTAAGGTCTGAAATTCTGTGTAAGAAAATTCCAAGTCAAATAATATTTATACTTCTATGTTCAGATTTTCGATTACCAGATCTTTGATTTCCAAATTTGAACTTCTTATTAAATGTGCTGATTGCAGAACATTATCCGATTTCTATGTTTGCATATCGAATGAGGAACCACCATAAATAAGGGAGGAGCCCACCCCTAAGAGGCACGCCTCATGAGAGGACGTGTCTCCACAAGTGGAGACACGTCCACTCATGGGACGTGTCCCTTAGGGTGCGGCTTGTAACAAGTTTCGATTATCATTGTTACGTACATATTAACACATATACACCCTTCTACAAGGTGGCGGATGATTAAGAGGATTCCAATTTAAATAAATGCAGAATCTATCATCATCGAATTTTATATGTATGCTCATAAATTTGATTTAAATGTTTTTTTAGAAATATTGAACATGAATGATGATCTTTGATCACTTATGAATGACGATGATGCTTACAACAATCGTCATTCATATCTGACCGAAGCTATCATCCATTAACACTCCCTCTTAGCTAGGGAAGATATTTCAAATCAAATAAGTCAAGATATCACCTTCACACGTGATATCGAAGATATGATATGCTTTCTCAATGTTATCAAGTCACATGACATCCTTCATAACATATCTTCATTATGGTATGTGCACTGACATCAAGTCACATGATGTCTACCATAATTCATGGCATATCCACGGATATAAATATCCACCATGATTATCTCTTAAGGATCACAATGATCTTCAGATGATATCAAGTCCCATGATATCCATCAAGGTGTCCAAGAGATACTATCATGACATGTCCACAGATATCAAGTCACATGATATCTATCATGATAGTTTATCATTGTAGAGTCGTCACTTTACAATGTCAAATACAAGTGTTCATTATCAAAAAGATCGTCACCTTTCGATAATGTACACAGGGGGAGTAGGCCCATAAAGTCATGGAGTCACACACATGACAAAAGAGTTTACACATTAAACATCTTTATATATTAGTACAATTTATAAACAATTTGTATTTCAAACATAAATAACAAATTACATTTCAACCATACCAAGTTTCTTCCTGAAGTGCTCTACCTTGATCCGGGAGAGAGGCTTGGTGAGAATGTCTGCAGTTTGATCATTTGTACTAATATACTCCAACTGAATCACTTTCCTTTCCACCATATCTCTTACATAATGATAGGGGATCTCAATGTGCTTAGATCTATCATGAAAGACAGGATTCACAGAGAGTTTGATGCAACTTTGATTATCACAATGAATAATTGTAGGATTCAAGGGCTCACCAAAGAGTCCCACAAGCAATTTACGAAGCCAAACTGCTTCTCTTGCTCCCATTGAGGCTGCAATGTATTCAACTTCTGTTGAGCTCTGTGCAACTGAAGATTGTTTTCTGCAAATCCAGGAGATCATAGCCGATCCTGAACTGAAGCAACATCCTGAGGTGCTTTTCCGATCGGTTACACTTCCAGCCCAATCTGAATCAGAGTACCCATGTAGATCTAGTTGATTATTCTTGTAAAGAAGACCATATCCAATAGTGCCTTGAAGATACCTCAAAATATGTTTTACAGCCATTAAGTGAATTTCCTTTGGTTCACACATGAACTGGCTGAGAACATTTACTGCATAGCAAATATCAGGTCTGGTGTTAACCAAATACATCAAGGATCCAATCATTTGTCTGTAAAGGGTTGGATCTGCACATTTGGATTTTGCTGCTGCTTCTTTCAATTTGTGAAGGTTGGTTTCCATAGGTGTAGACATCGGTCTACAGTCCAACATTCCAAATCTTTTCAGAATGTCAATAGTATACTTCCCTTGGTTTAGTATAATGCCTTCTGATTGCTGCCATACTTCCAAACCGAGGAAGTAGTGTAGAATACCCAAGTCTTTCATGTCAAATTCAAAAATTAGATCCTGTTTTCCTTGAGTAATGAGGTGATCTTCTCCTGTTATCAGCAGGTCATCAACATATAAAATAATTATAAGCATATCACCTTTGATTACCTTGAAGTAGAGATTAGAGTCAGCATCATTTTTGGAAAATCCTAATCCCAAGAGATAGCTGTCAATTCTTTCATACCAGACCCTGGGAGCCTATTTAAGTCCATAGAGAGCTTTCTTCAGCCTGCACACATGTGAGTTAGATTTATGTATCACAAAACCTTCAGGTTGTTCCAGATAGACTTCCTCTTCAATGGTTCCATTCAGGAAGGCGGTTTTTATATCCATTTGATGGATCTTCCAGCTTTTAGCTGTTGCAATGGCTAATACTGCTCTTACTGATGTGTAACGGGCAACAGGTGCAAATGTTTCTTCATAATCAATGCCTTCCTTTTGAGAAAAACCCCTAGCCACGAAACGTGCTTTATGTTTTTCTATACTGCCATCAGCAGCATGCTTGATTTTGAAGAGCCATTTAGAAGAGACAACAGATTTCTCTTTTGGTCTAGGCACTATGTCCCATACATCATTCTTTAGGATGGACTGATATTCCTCTGTCATTGCATCCTTCCAGGCTTGATGTCTGAAGGCTTCTGTAACACTGGCAGGTTCAGAGTTTATGATGTTGTTCATTAAGGCAACATAGCTAGAGAACCATTTGGGTCTTTTACTCTCCCTGAACGTTCCTTTAGGTGCTGCATGATCCTTTGCTTCTTTGATCATCTTCCTGGACCAAAGTGGTCTCTTTCTGTCGATGTCATTTGTATCCTCATTTGAAGTGGCAGGAAGTTCATGTGGTATTTCCTTAGGATGCTCCCTCTAAATCTCAGGAGCAGGTTCCATTTCAGGTACACTAGGGAAATGGGTTTTTGTCTCACTAGAACTCTTTGCCCTCTTGAATGCAATGTCTTCTTCAAAGATGACATCTCTGCTCAACTCAATTTGTTTTTGCCCGGGTATGAATATTTTGTATGCTTTGGAGGTTTCACTATAACCCACAAATACTCCCTTCTTCCCAGAAGGTTCTAGTTTGAATCTCTTCTCTTTGGGTACATGAATATAGACAGGACAACAAAAAATCCTAAAGTGACTAATGTCAGGTTTTATGCCAGTAAAGGCTTCTTCGGGAGTTTTGTTATCACTATGAGAATCAGGACATCTATTTTGAATATAGACAATGGTCCTAGAGGCTTCTGCCCAGAAAGACGTTTCAATGTTTTGGTCCAGCAACATTGCCTTAGCAGCTTCTACAATGGTTCTATTTTTCCTCTCAGCAACCCCATTCTGTTGAGGATTGTAGGCAACTGTGAACTCCCTCTTAATTCCAGCACTCATGCAGAATTCTTTAAAAATCTCAGAGGTATATTCTTTCCCATTGTCTATCCTTAAGGTTTTTATTTTCTTTCCAGAGAATTTTTTAGTGAGGGCTTTAAACTCTTTGAACCTTTTGAGGATTTCTAATGACTCTTTACACTTAAGGAAATAGATCCAGGTTTTCCTAGAGAAGTCATCTACAAATATGACATAGTATAGAAATCCTGCTTTAGAAGGTACAGACATGGGTCCACAAAGATCAGAGTGAACTAGTTCTAATACATTAAGGGTTTTACTCAGGCTATTCTGGAAGGATCCCTTAGTATTCTTTCCTAGGGCACAACCTTTACAAGTTCCATAGAAGGTAGGGCACGGAAATGGAGATGTCCTAATCTTCTATGCCAGATTTCATTTGTATCAACAGTGTCAAGGGTAAGGGCTTGTTTAACCTTAGTGCATAGTTTGTAAAGGTATCCTTGTCTTATGCCTATGGTATGGGCTTTCTTAATAGTTGAGTTCTTAGACCATACTAGAACTTTACCATCCATAAATGTAACTCTGTAACCATTGTCTTCAAGGGCAAAGATGGATATAAGATTTCTCTTTATTCCAGGTACAAATAATACTCTAGTGAGTTGCAGAGAAATCCCAGATTTCAATTTGATGGAACACGTTCCAACTCCTTTTACAGGGTATGCAGAATCATCCCCGATGGTTACTTCTTCATCAGACTTTTCAGTCATGGAGTCTAGGTGCTCTCTGAACCCAGTGATGTGTCTGGATGACCCACTATCAATTACCCAATTTTGAGTGTTGTCAGATACTTGACTAGAAAGGGCTGTATAGAACACAAAGTTCTCAGATTCATGATCTAGTTTTGACTTTTCTACTTTGGCAAAGGATGCTTGTTGTTTAGTTCTATCAGGGCACTTCATTGCATAGTGACCATACTGATCGCATCTAAAGCATTGTACTTGAGAGATATCTTTCTTCTTATAAGATTCCTTTCCATTGGAATTTCTTTTTCTCTTAAAAGATCCTCTCTTGTAGGAGTTTTTCTTACTCTTATTTGATGTTGTGTGGAGAACATGAATGTCTTCATCTATGTGTTTTTGTTTATTCTCTTTTGTGGAAAGTCTTGTTTCTTCTTGAAGGCAGTCAGTTCTTAGCCTATCAAATTTAGGGAGTTTAGATCTCGCACTTACTCCTTGAACAAATGACTCCCATGAGTTTGGTAGGCCTCCTAGTGAAATTAGGGTTAACTCTTTGTTGTCAATCTGATATCCAATTGTGGATAATTGATCCCTAAGTTCAATAATCCTCATGAAGTATGCATTAATAGACTCTCCTTTGTTTATTTGAGCATTGTTGATTTGCCATTTTAATGCTAGAGTCCTGCAGGTGTTGTTGATCTCATAAGTACTCTCAAGAGATTTGTACATATGGTATGCAGTTTCATGTTTTGCTAGGATAGGCACTATGTGATCCCTAACTGCATCTACTAGGATTTTCATGGCTCTTTCATTGTTTTCGATCCATTGAGTTTTCTCAGGTTCAGCCTCTGGCTCCCTTTTATTTTCTCTCACAAGTGAGTCTAGTTTATTCTCTCTAAGGATCATCATGATTCTAAATTTCCATGATGTGAAATTGTATGCTCCTACAAGACGATCTTCAAATCTGATCACACTTGACATTATGAAGAATGTGATGTGAATTCGATTTTGAAAAATACGATTTTTTTTTTTCTAGAGCGAACTGTTTTTAGATTTGATTTGGATTCACACAACATGGCTCTGATACCATGTAAATGTAATCAAATCTTTTACAAATAGGATCCTAAAATCTAAGAATAAACTAAGGTCTGAAATTCTGTGTAAGAAAATTCTAAGTCAAATAATATTTATACTTCTATGTTTAGATTTTCGATTTCCAGATCTTCGATTTCCAAATTTGAACTTCTTATTAAATGTGCTGATTGCAGAACATTATCCGATTTCTATGTTTGCATATCGAATGAGGAACCACCATAAATAAGGGAGGAGCCCGTCCCTAAGAGGCACGCCTCATGAGAGGACGTGTCTCCTCAAGTGGAGACACGTCCACTCATGGGACGTGTCCCTTAGGGTGCGGCTTGTAACAAGTTTTGATTATCATTGTTACGTACATATTAACACATATACACCCTTCTACAAGGTGATGGATGATTAAGAGGATTTTGTTTTAAATAAATGCAGAATCTATCATCATCGAATTTTATATGTATGCTCATAAATTCGATTTAAATGTTTTTTTAGAAATATTGAACATGAATGATGATCTTTGATGACTTATGAATGACAATGATGCTTACAACAATCATCATTCATATCTAACCGAAGCTATCATCCATTAACAACAATAACCATCATTCATACTAGTGGGAGCTAGAAATAACTGCTCTAACTTTGTAAATCCTCCCACAACCTACTACTAAGAAGCTTGTAAGTACTCGAAGTCCATCTTCCCATAAACGGATGTTGCCATAATCAACGTGGAAATGCTAGGGAAGCAGCTATAATACCAAATTCCACTTGAAAACATAGGAAATGTGAGTGTGGAATTGACCAAAAATACTCCTCCAATAACCAAAATATCTCTACTAATCAACACCAACTGAGAATTACTCCACTACTGAGCTGGAGATGGTGGCCAATCCCTTTGTATACCATCATTCAAGGTCCTATGTAGGTTGATTGGAAAGTGGACAGCGGTACCAACTCTGAAGTTTTGTCCACCACTTTGATTTTGAATCAACATCTCACCCTTGAAAACTGTACTTGGATCCCAAATCATGTGATTTTCACCAATCATACTCACAAATACTTTCCCATACCCGCTAAAACAAAAAATGACAGCAGCATTAAGTCTGAAAATTTGATGCATAACCATCTTGGAATTGCCTCGGCTGTCATAAATCGGTGATCCCCTATCAAGACTCAACCTCCAAGTGTTAGAGTGACAATCCAGTGCACTCAAACCCATGCAATCAGTTGGAGTCCTCAATGCAAGGTTTGATAAATCTGTGTACAGCAGCATAGAACAGCCACTATTCATCCAAGAGTAAGACAAAAACCTTTTCACCAAATCTGAAATTTCTCCTACTTGCTGCAAATTGATAAAATTATACCAACTCAGCAAACTAGGAATATGATATTCTTGAACATTGACTACTAATGAATGATGAACAACATGTTTAAAATTAGGAAACCTCAATGTTTCAACTGATAGCCCTCTCAAGGGAATGCCTTCCAAAGTGATGACAAAAAGTGGTGTCTTCATAAAGAAAGAATTATAAAATCCATTATGGAATGTCAACCTTTTTGTGTACCTTGGATCCATCCACACTATCTCATACTCGTCTATGGAATCTTAAGTGTCAACATAATAAAGCTCCTTAACAAAGTCACCTACATGTGACTTATCTATCGCCTTATGATTATCAAATTCATACAAAGACAATAGACTGCTGTTAAGACACATAAGATTCACATTTTCTTCATCGTTTTCAATGGTCTTCATAAGTCTCATGCATACCTTCCTCCAATTCTGAATGCTCATCATTAGTTGCTGATCCATGAAGTGTGTCATACTGAAAACTGCCCTCATTACTTGTTATATCAGCTATCTCATGGCTGCAAGCTGCACCTTCATGTGAGAAATAGTCCTCAAGATTCAAGGATTCATATTCTTGATGCGGGTTCCAATCTTTATCAGCATATTGAACCTCTCTAATATGGGGAGTGCTGGAATCATTGTGCAACATTTCATCCCTATGGAATTAATCAATCCCTACAACAATTTGTTTGATCTCCCTAGTATTTGCATTGTTTTCTTGTTCGTTGGGTGTGGCTGCAATAGAACTAGGATTTTCTGCTCTGTATAATGAAAAGTGAGTCATACTTAACTGGAAGCAAAGATCATCATTCTCTTTTTCTTTTTGTTCAGCATACTTGAAAGAAAGATCCCTATCCATAAGCAATTGTAAACAATCTGATTTCATCATTTCTAATGCTTCTTTGATAGAGTACAATTGAGTAAGAGTGACTCCACTTGCAACTCCCTTTTGCATCCAATTTGAGCTTTGCAAATGAGATCTTCAACGTATTTGTGAGTATTATCTTCCCTTGTTAACACTTGCACAACTTTCTCATCTGTAACCACAAGTTGGTCCTTCAAATCTTGCAATGCTAAAGATCTCTGATCAAGCTCATCAATGTGACTTGGGCTGCCACACATTAAATTTTCTGATTTCCTTTCATGTGTAGGAACCATATCATCATCAAAATCAGTTATTTCACTAGTTGATGTCTTGCAATCCTCAAGTAAAAATGATGAGACAGCGTTATGATCAAACACACTATCCTCAAAGGAATCCATCTCCTCCTCACAAGGCTTATCAATAAAAATCTCTAAATCACCGGCGTAGAGACTTGTGCACATTTCACTTGTAGATGCAATAAATGGTTCTTTTTCCTTAAAACCCATTCTATCATTCTACTGGAAACAAACTCTATGAAACTCATCATTTTTATTGTTTGTCCATAGCTCCTTAGTTGCTGATTTAGTGAACTCCAAAACACCAAATTGTCCATTCTCAGCATTATTGTGAAGATCAATATACTCTACTTCATTAATAGAGGCATTTGAGGAACTAGCTTCATCCTCAATCTTAGTAGCATCATAACCATCAAGAACAATTTCCACCACCTATATCTCTTTTCCAAACACTTCTTTTGTGACTATAATCTATTCCTCTAGCATTTTCACCTTTTTACCTGTGCATTGGTGATTAGGATCCTAGGTTCCCTTCCATGAAAAATAAAGATTTTGCCTTCTAAGCTCATTCCTACTGACTTATTTTTTCCCTGTACTGAAATATTTTTCTTGTTTTTATCTTCTTTCTCCTCATCTAAAATGAGGGATTCTAACACTTCAGGATGCTCTAGAAATCTTGTTAACTTCTTATCATATTTTTGGAAGTTTTGCATCAATTCAGTCAAAAGTTCCTACATGGATTTTATCATCCCCGCTGAAAGACCCAACATACTGTTGCAACTGAAATGACTAAGTGTTGGTCACTCACCAAAAGCAGACCAAGCGTGAACCTTCCCCCAACTTCCAGATTCAAAAAAATGTACAAGCAAACAGCTGGAAACCACAATACATATCAAAAAAATTCCTATAAAAATTTAGCATAAAATCCCACTGGCTGGCAAGATCTTCTGCTCTGATACCACAAAAATATCCCAGGCTAAAATATCATGCAAAATTTTTTGATTTCAGGATTCTGTGTGAGCAGGCATTTTGTAAACAGTTGTTCATCTATTGTTTTGTGCTTAAATGCAATATATTTCCAGTAGACTGAACTTTGTCTTGTGCAAATAAGGTATAATAATTAATATAATTTCTCATAGATGTCAGTACATGATATGTTTGTTTCAAGAACACTAACAGTGTATTTAATTCCAATTAAAAATTCAAACCATCAAATTATCACAAGGTGCTAAAGACTAAATAGTCCCAAGAATAAAATATGTCGGTATTATGTTGACTTACTGGAAACATTTACACAAAAGTAAATAACACAATATGGCTACCTTTAATTCATTGGGTGTGACTCCTCTAAGAATCCATGGTAGAGCTATAGTATAGACACTACAGCTTAATTTCCACAAATTTCCTATATGTTTTTTTACCATATACAACAGCTCTACCAATAGCAAATAAGTAGTGGCTGCTAAAATAATGGAAGGCAGCTAGGAGGACGTGTGATTTCTTAGACCAACCCAAGTTGCTTGTTCACTTACTTTATTATCCAACGAATAATAATCTTTGACTCCCGAACATTCCCAAAGCAGTGGCAACACATTGAAATAATGTCAGACCTTCAATATTCAAACTCCCAATATCCTTGAATGTAATTTTTGATTAGTTTAAAACACCCAACCTCTTCAATATTCGTACCTTTTTGTATGGCTGGCTCCAATAAATTAATCCGATGAGCATTTCGGTGGCTAGAAGGGGAAAGGCATATGCTTTGATGAGTTAAGATTCTTCGCACGACAACTCCTTTTCTTATTCTATGATTTGGGGCCTTTGGAAGATGATGGCAATAAATATCCATGGCAGCTCCCAATGGATAATAATGATATCGACCCTCCTTTCCCTTACACATCCATCTTCAAAGAGATAATAATAAGCTTCAATCACTTTAACAAGAACCGATCACTTGGAATATTAACTACGACTCCCACTACTTTTTAACCTAGCGGCTGATCGAGCATAAATTCTCCTTGTATTAATAGCTAACCCTCTGCTGGAAATATTTGAGAGTCCTTTGCAATCCACACAACGGTAAATTACATTGGATATTTAGGCCGCCATTATGAATAATACAAAATTTGACCTATTCAATACCTAGAATGGTAATGCTATCTTCAAACAGCTGATGAAAGATTTATTTTTATTAATTTTTGAAAACTCTGCAACTTATCACAAACCCAAAATTTGTCTTAGCACAAGACCCCACAAATTTCGAAAACTCTCCAACGATATAATCCACACGAAACCTGGATGATTCAGCCAATAAAAGGATTTGGGTTTCCATCCAATCCTAAGAATCCGACGGTTTGCATCCTCAAGCTCTTGAAAATCAAGTTCTCCAAAAACTAATTAAAAACCAAGCCTAATATGAAAATGAACTTCCCAAAACCTTTTATTCATCTTTCTGTAACTCCCCTTTTCCTTTCTTGAAAATCCATATTTACTTTATAATTTTTACTCCTTATTTCAACCAAAAAGCAACTTTTAATAAAATATTTAACTTTTGTGGCTATAAGTCATCTTTTTACAAAATAATTAAGTTGCCTTTTACATTAAGTTTTTTTCAACAACTAAATTTATTATTTAAATATTAGAATATTTTCGCACCAACAATTGAAATTGTGAAAAATACGAAAACCTGACTAGAAGCGACAACTGAAAGTGCCAAAACACTCGAGCTCCTCGAACAACAGATAACCAGGGAAACTCAGGGACGCGTCCCCCCCAAAAAATGCCCCATACCTATTCCCGGGACATCCCGGGTACTGGGGGACGGCAGGGGGATGGCAAGGGACCGTTCCTCTTTTTCCAGAAAATGTAGGAAACATCCTTGGGACGGGGGGAATTGCGTTGACTGGAAGAGGGATGGTTGACCACCCCCGGGGACGGCTGAGCCGTCCCTTGACCATCCCGGGGACGGCCGGCCGTCCCCTACGCTTTAGCAAGTCATAACTTTAAAAAAAAATCACAAAATTTAAAAAGTTCAGCCCAGCCTACGTGGCATGTGTGGGCCCCATGGATTTTGACTCCCTTATGAAGGAAAAAGGGCCTCTCTGACCTCATTTTATGTATTTTGTTTGTTTGAGCAGCCAAGGGTTTGACAGCAAAAGAAGTTGCAGCCATTGAAGGAGAAGGAGCAGCAGCTTGAAGGAGAAGAGGAGGTTGAAATAGTGTTGAAGGGAGTGCAAATCCACTAAAGAGGTATGCATTTTCTTTCCCTATTTTGTTTTTTTCAGTTTTTTGCAAAATGTGAAGCATACATTGTCTGATTTTTTTTATTGTTTTGCATTTTCAATTGAAACTTGCATTCTAAAAACAAAAAACATGAGCAGCAGTGAGAGTGGAAGTGATAGTGAAGTTGAAATGCAAACTAGAAGGCAAAGTGGTGGGGGTGGTAGTAGAACTAGAGAGCAAAGAACCCCAATCCAATGCCCTCCTTCATCAACCAATACCAAAACCATGGAAGACTATGCAAGACACCCATTAAACCCAAAAAAACCATTCCTTCGATATGTTACACCCATGGGTGAAATACAAAAAAATTCAGGGGGGAGTAGGATTTGGTTTTGCCATGTTTGTGAAAAGGAATTTAGGGGCAGCAACACAAGAGTTAGGTCTCATTTTTTGGGTGAGGTGGACCATGGAGTTAGAGTGTGTCCTTCATTGATAGATGACCTATTTTTAGAGTGCCAAAAAATTCAAATAGAGTGTGATGGTGGGGTTCAAGGTGGGTCTCCTTCTTTCCCAAGTGCACAATTATCCATGCCTACTCCTAGTCCTTCCACGGTTGGTAGTAGTGGAGTTGTCTTAAGAGCAAAGAGGAAGGTGAGTGCCAGTGGTAGTGAAAAGGCAACCTCAGTTGAGTCCATGTTTAATAACCAAGCACGAGATAGTACTGAATCCTCCATTGCCAAATTCTTTTTTGCACATGCCATTCCATTTCATGTGGCCCGTTCCTCTTATTTCAAACAAATGGTCAGAGACATAGCCACAGTTGGTCCTTCATTCATACCCCCTGGAGATCATAAGCTACGCACAACCCTCCTAGACAAAGAGTACTCCAAAGTTAATGTGTAAATGGAGGAGATGAGGCAAACGTGGATGAGGACGGGGTGCTCTATAGTGATGGATGGGTGGACTGATTGTAGATGTCGGCCACTCATCAATGTCATAGTCACATGCCCTGCTGGTTCTTATTTTCTTAGGGCCGTAGATTGTTCGGGGAGACGTAAGGATGCAAAATTTAGTTTTCCATTTTGAGAGATGCCATAGAGGAGGTTGGGGCTGCAAATGTGGTGCAAGTGATCACCGATTCAGCACGTGTGCAAATCGGCTGGGTTGATGGTGGAGGGTAAGTACAGGCACATATTTTGGACCCCATGTTGTGTTCATGCATTGAACAATGCATTGAAAGACATAGGGAAGTTGGATTGGGTGAAGAAAATAGTGGCAGAAGTTAGAGATATTCGGATGTTTATTTGCAATCACCACACCTCACTTGCTCTCTTCAGAACATTTTCAAAGAAGGAATTTCTCAAACCTATTGAGACAAGGTATGCCACTCACTTCATTTTGTATTCATAATCTGATTTTGTTTTAAATTTTTATTTTTTAATGAATCATTGAATCAATGAATGAACATAGAATGTAGATATGCCACATACTTCATCTTGTTAGAGAGGATGGTAGAGGTGTATGAGCCTCTACAAGCAATGATGGTCAATGCAGAGTGGGCTAGATGGCCTAATGCAAGTTCTACTGAAGGAAAGACTGTCAAACAAAAGATCCTCGATGACGATTGGTGGACCAATGTGAGGTAAGACATTAGATGGCTGATTTTCATATTAAATTTCTTATTTTAATATTTGAATTTTATTGTCCAATGTTCCAACTTTTGAAGTTTCTAACATATCAATTAACTTGTCAACTAATTATTTTGAACTTTTTGTTTGCATTTTACAGATATATTTGCTCCTTCATCTCCCCTATTGTAGATGTCATCAGATATGTTGATACAGACTCTCCTAATCTTGGAGAGATTTATGAGACATTTGACAGTATGCTTGGGAAGATCAAGCAAGTTATTTCGGCAAAGGACCCCACTTTGGATTTATATGAGCAACACATTGAGCCCATTGTGACGCGGAGGTGGAATATAATGAACACCCCGCTTGAAATGGCTGCCTTTGCTCTAAATCCAAAATGGTATGCACCAAGGCCTGGTAGGGTGCCTCCATGTGATGATTGTGAGGTTTTAGATGGGTTCACACGGGCCATTGAAAAGATTTATCCAGCAGAGCAGGCTTCACTAGTTCGGTCACAATTCCTAGACTTTGCAAATCTTACTGGCCCAAACTTGAGTAAACCACAGGCGAGGTTGGATAGAGCTATATTAGCTCAATCGAACCCTATTGGATGGTGGACCTATCATGGGAGGGATACACCACAGTTGAAGACACTTGCTACTCGCCTTCTTGCACAGGTTGCTAGTTCCTCTGCTGCAGAGAGGAATTGGTCCACGTATAGCTTTATCCACTCCCTCAAGAGGAATAGACTTACCTCTAAACGAGCGGAGAAGCTAGTGGCCGTTCATAGTGCTCTTCGGCTTCAGGATTGGCAGACTCCAGAGTATCGACAAACTCCAACTCTACGGTGGGGTATTGATCATGAGGATGTGGCCCAGGTAGATGAGGAGGAGACAGCTGAGGGATTGGTTTGGGTTCCGTTGGTTGAGGAGGAGCATCACAGTGGCAATGACTCAGAGGATGACTCTGATTTTGATGCAGTTATGAGGGATGATTAGGGGCAACAATGCTCTTTGACTTTGTTTATTCTGTATTCATTACTAACATTGTATTTTGATTTTCATATCAAACTTTAAAACTATATGGCAGCAATGTAGCCTTTGGGCATTTTGATATAAGTTTATAAATTATACTTGGAGGTTGTTTCATGATTCGTGTATGTTAATTTTGAATGCGTATTGAGTATTGGCATAGTGTTGAACACAAATTTTATATGTTAATGTTATATGTTAATGTTCTATAATGTGTATTATACATGCCTTATCCATGTTATCATATGAATATTTAAAATTTTCCTATATTTTTTATATTTTCCCTATATTTTTATATAGTCGTCCCCTACCGTCCCTAATTTTGGCCTCAAAAATCGGAAACTTGGGGACTCGTCCCGCCGTCCCCTGCCGTCCCCGTCCCAAAAACTTGGGGTAACGTTGCAGATAACCCCTCTAACACACTAATTATCGCCAAGAAACCCAATAGCTACAATCAACACTGACGTGATCGAAAATTGGTATATTACAGTTGATGTCCTGGAGGCTCTTTCAAGATGATTGAGAGAGTGCAATTTTTATTCGAAATGATTTAATCCAGGGCTTGCTAAATGCTAAGTGGGCTACTGCCTTACTGCCCTCTCGATAGCAAAGAAGCCAATGCACATTCTTAAAATTTGCAACTAGTATTCTGCCCTCTCGAAGAATTGAATCAAATGATAATAAAGAAGCTAGTGCACATTCTTAAAATTTGCAACTAGTGCTCTACCCTCTCAAAGAATTGAACTAAATGACAACAAAGAAGCTAGTGCACATTCTTAAAATTTGCAATTGGTGCTCTTCCTTCTCAAAGAATTGAATCGAATTGCCAATTCATGTAGCCTCCTTTTGTGAATCACCTTCAACATCCAATTTTTCCTATTTGAGATTCTCCATGGCTCTAAATTTCTAATAGCTTCAACCATATTGCTAGAAACATTACCAAGATTAACTGAGAAGGCACTCAGAGAAGAGCCTGGAGAATGTTTGATTAAAGAAAGTGGCCCAAGTAGACTTAGATTGCCATGGAATTCACCATTAAAATTTAGCTTCTTAAATCCCACTAAAGCAGCTCACCACCTTGCTTCACTTTGATTCTTTGTACTACAACTTATCACTATTTTGGGTGCTCTCATAATTTCTTGCTAGCCTTGGTTTCAGTGCTAAGTTGAGACAAAAAAAGTCTATATTTGCTTTATGCTGTCAATTAAATTTGCTTATCAATCATGTCTTGTTTTTATTGACCATTCAGAATTTTACAGATTTGAATGTTTACTTCGGAAGTAAAATTATTGAACCAAGCTGAACCTTGTACATAGAAGTACAATTAGTTTTTAACATTTCTGTTGTATACATCCCTCAGATATGGAGTATTGCAAAGCCTTAATTTTTTAAAATTAAGTTTTCATTTGGTCAATTTTGTGGACTTTCTGGTTCCTATTTTTTTTCTTAGTATGGCAGTTGCATTAGAATGATTGAATTTCTTCCATTGGTAGCACAATATTGAAAAATATGTCAAATATAATTGCTGATTCAAAGGCAGCTCATGACAGTTCAATCCTTTTCCTACATTTCAGTAAGAAATTTTTCTTTTGCTACAACAGATTATTTATATAAGTTATTGGTATGGGCTCGGGTATGGGGGTTCACCATTTTTTAGGACCTTGGGGCTGTGGTATGGCTCAGGTATGTCTATAAAAAAATATAAAAAATGCAGATAAATAAACAAAATTAACCACAATATCAATGTTGTGTGCAGAATTAACAAAAATATAACAAAACACAAATGATAATTCAAAATATGAAATGAGTCATGACATATACCACATTGGGTTGTATTACCCATGCGAAAAGAGGAGTATATTCATGTTATTAGTCAAATTCAAGAACTGTGTGAATAAATTGGCATATTGATCTTCATTGAGAATATCCAAATCAGCAATTGGTTCTTTAGAAATAAAAAGTAGAAGTAGCAGTTGTTTAGTTGAGTTGTTTTTTATGTTATTAATTATTATCAACTATGAAAAACTAAGCAAAAGCATACTAAAACACTATTGATAATTGATAATTTAAAAAATTAAATGATTCATGACATATGATATATCACCTTTTCAAAAAAGAAATTATACAACGGTCATAGTCAAATTGAAGAGCCACGGCAATAAATTGTCAAATTGCTTTTCATCAAGAGCATCCTAATAAGCAAGTGGCTCATTAGAACCAAACAGTAGGACTACGAGCATTTTAGTTTTTTTTATTTTGTTTTTAATACTTATCATTTTATTTATTTTTATTATGAATGCCATAACTGGATAGCGCTGCTTTCTAATTACTTTTTCCTTAATTATGATAGTCACGGTAGTGAGAATAATAGAAAAAGGTGGGAGAAGGTCCCACTAGCCAGACCAGTATTAGTACCAAAAAAGTACTACTATAGTTACAAGGTTCTCTAGGGCAATACTTGGTAATTTAATTATTTACTAGATAGAAAGAGTGGTGTTATAATTTGACAGGGTCATACATTCGATGATTTACATGGTGAATAATTCCTATGTATAACTGAAAAGTTCCAAACAAGGTTTTATCCCTAGAGCAGGGCATTGAAGGTGCAATGGATAGAAAGTGTTTTTGCGAGTCTTATCCCTATAACATAGCATCAAAGATGTGAAGAACAACAAATTATTTTTTTTCCCCATAAAATGGCTCAGCCACAAGTTTGGAAGGGATTAGTTATAGACCTACAAGTGTGGAGTGTACCATTTATGCTCCAATTCAGAGCTTCTTTTGTATTCTAAAGCAAAAGGAAAGCAGCCTTCATACACCACAGTTATTACCATTGGCATATATAAAAGAGAGGTTGGATTGCTCATATGAAAGCAAGAGGTGGGTATATATAGAATACACCACCTAGAGATGTGAATTACAACCAATATGGATAAAGAAAATGTAGTTACATTTGTGTACAACATCTCCATCAAACAAGGAAGGTATAAATCACATGATACAAGTACAACCTTGTTGAAATAAGGTAGCATCGGTCAGATATAAATGATGATCGAATATATTCAACATCATCATTTATATATATCGAAATCGCTACATCCCAAGTATAGTTTCGATCTGCATTTAGAGGATATTAATTGCATATAAAATCCAGATCGAGTTCCAGATTGGATAACATTTATTTGTACAAAGATAAATATAAATCGAACCTTCATGTTTGCTAAGTAACTAAACCGATTGATGATCGGTTGTCTTAGTTAGATGAAGAGGCACAATACTTAAAACACATCCCATGAGCGGACGTGTCTCCACTTTGTGGAGACATGTCCGCTCATGGGACGTGTCTCCCATTTGTATTTATAACAGATCCGATCCACAAGAACAAACATCGAAATAAATAAATGTTCTGCTCTTGAGGATCGAATATCATTGAAAGAAATTCAGACTTGTAAATTCATGATAAATACTTCTAAGATTTGATCTGACATCAACTTCATAATTTCAAGTTCAATTTTCTGTTTATAATCTGATCGGTTTAATCAAAACTAACATGGTATCAGAGCCACGTTGAGAAAGATCCGATTAAATCCAGATATTAGATTATTTAAAATCGTATTTTCTCTTGAAATCACAAATACATTCCATTCTTCATAATGTCAAGTGTAATCAGATTTGAGGATCGTCTTGAAGGTGCAACAACTTTACTTCATGGAAATTCAGAATCATGATGATTTTGAAAGAAAATAAGTTACTCATTTGTGAAAGAAAACAAGATAGAACCAGAGAATGATCTAGATAAATCTCAATGGATTGAGAACAATGAGAAAACTATGAAAATTATAGTAGATGCAGTTAAGGACCGTATAGTACCTATTCTATCTAAACATGAGATTGCATATCAAATGTTTAAATCCCTTGAGAGCACCTTTGAAATAAACAACACCAGTAGGACCCTTGCTCTAAAGAGGCAACTTAATCATGTTCAAATAAACAAGGGAGAATCTATTAATGCATATTTAATGAGAATCAATGAACTAAGAAATCAATTGTCAACAGTCGGATATCAAATTGATAGAGTTAACACTAATAGCTCTAGGTGGCCTACCAAACTCATGGGAGTCATTTGTTCAAGGAATAAGTGCAAGATCAAAACTCCCTAAATTGACAAAAGAAAACAATCAGAAACCCATAGATGAGGATATTCATGTGCTAAACACAAATTCTCATAAGAAAGGTAAGTAGAAAAACTTCAAGAGAAAGAAGAATTCTTATGGAAAGGGATCATTCAAGAAAAGGAAAGACATCTCCCAAATACAATGTTTCAGATGTGATCAATATGGACACTATGCAATGAAGTGCCTTGATAGAACAAAACAACAAGCATCTTTTGCTAAAGTTGGAAAGACAAATACAAAATATGATTCTGAGAAATTTGTCTTCTACTCAACATTATCAAGTCAAGTATCAAACAAAGTCAACAATTGGGTAATTGATAGTGGGTCATCAAGGCACATCACAAAGTTCAGAGAACACCTAGATACTATGATAGAAGAAACTAACGAAGAAGTAACTATTGGGGATGATTCTGCACATCCAGTAAGGGGGGTTGGAACTTGCACCATAAATTTGAAGTCTGGCCTCTCTCTACAACTCACTGGAGTATTGTTTGTACCAGGAATAAAGAGGAATCTAATATCCATTTCTGCTCTTGAAGACAACGGATATAGGGTTACCTTTATAGATGGAAAAGTTCTGGCATGGCCAAAGAACTCCACTATAAAGAAAGCACAAACTATAGGTATAAGACAAGGATATCTCTACAAACTGTGCACTGACATTAAACAAGCTCTTATTCATGAAACCTCTGGTTCAAATGAAATTTGGCATCGAAGATTAGGACATATTCATTTTCATGCCCTACCTTCTGTAGAAAAATTAGTAACAAGATTGCCCAAACTAAAACAAATTCATGAAGGAGCATGAAAAGCGTGTGCCCTAGGGAAGAATACAAAGGGGACCTTCCAAAATAGTTTGAGTAAAACCAGAAATGTATTAGAACTAGTACACTCTGACTTATGTGGACCCATGTCTATACCCTCCATGATGGGATTCTTATATTATGTAATATTTGTAGATGACTTCTCTAGGAAGACCTGGATATATTTTCTTAAATGTAAAGAGTCGATATAAATCTTTAAAAGGTTTAAGAAGTTCAAAGCTCTTACAGAAAACTTTTCCGGGAAGAAAATCAAAATACTAAGAACAAATAATGGGAAGGAATACACCTCAGAAATCTTTAAGGAATTTTGTGTAAATGTTGGGATTAAGAGGGAGTTTACTGTAGTCTACAATCCTCAACAAAATGGTGTTGCTGAGAGAAAAAATAGAACTATTGTAGAAGCTGCTAGAGCAATGTTGTTCGACCAAAACATAGAAACTTCATTTTGGGCAGAAGCCTCTAGGATAGTTGTCTACATTCAAAATAGATGTCCCCACTCACATCTAGATAACAAGACTCCTGAAGAAGCATTTACTGGTATAAAACCCAACATAAGTCACTTAAGGATCTTTGGTTGCCCTGTCTACATTCATGTACCTAAAGAAAAGAGATCTAAATTAGAACCTTCTGGAAAGAAAGGGATATTTGTGGGCTATAGTGAAGCCTCAAAAGCTTACAGAATATACATATCCAGACAGAAACAAACTGAACTATGTAGAGATGTCATATTTGAGGAAGACATTGCTTTCAAAAGGGCAAAGAGTTCAAATGAGATAGAAATTCAAGATTCTCCTAAAGTCGTGGAGGAGGATCCTACTCCTGAGATTCAAAGGGAGTATCTTGAAGAAATCATAAATGAAAACCAAACTACTCCAGAAGAGAATCCTAATAACAACAACAAGAGGAGACCACTTTGGGCTAGAAAGATGATTAAGGAAGCTGAGAATTTTACAACACCCAAAGGAACTTTTAGAGAAAGTAAGAGACCCAAAAGATTCTCAAGCTATGTTGCCTTAATGAATGAGATCATTAGTTCAGAACCAACTAGTGTTACGGAAGCTCTCAAGCATCAAGTGTGGAAAGATGCTATGACGGAAGAGTATCAGTCCATTTTAAAAAATGATGTATGGGATATAGTACCTAGACCAAAAGAGAAATTTGTTGTCTCTTCCAAATGGCTCTTCAAAATCAAACATGCTGTTGATGGCAGTATAGAGAAACACAAGGCACATTTTGTGGCCAGAGGTTTCTCACAAAAGGAAGGTATTGATTATGAAGAGACATTTGCACCTGTTGCTCAGTACACCTCTGTGAGAGCAATAATAGCTATTGCAGCAGCTAAAGGCTGGAAGATCCATCAAATGGATGTGAAAACTGCTTTCTTGAATGGGACCATTGAAGAAGAAGTCTATTTGGAGCAACCTGAAGGTTTTGTGATACATAAAGCAGACTCACATGTATGCAGATTGAAGAAAGCTCTATATGGACTTAAACAGGCTCTCAGAGCCTGGTATGAAAGAATTGATAGCTATCTTTTGGGACTAGGATTTTCCAAGAATGATGCAGATCCAAATCTCTATTTTAAGGTAATTAAAGGTGATATGTTAATACTAATTTTATATGTTAGTTAATTTTATATGTTAATAATAGGAGAAAATCACCTTATTACTCAATGTAAAAAGGACCTGACTTCATAATTTGACATGAAAGACTTGGGCATTTTACATTACTTCCTGGGATTAGAAGTCTGGCAGAAATCAGATGGTATCATTCTAAATCAAGGAAAGTATACTATTGATATTCTGAAGAGATTTGGGATGTTAGACTGTAGACCCATGTCTACACCTATGGAAACCAACTTGCACAAACTGAAAGAAGCAGCAGCAGAATCGAAATTTGCAGATCCTACTCTCTATAGACAGATAATTGGATCATTAATGTACTTGGTTAACACCAGACCGGATATTTGCTATGCAGTGAATGCCCTAAGCCAGTTTATGTGTGAGCCAAAGGAAATTCACCTTGTTGCTGTGAAGCATATATTGAGATACCTTCAAGGTACTATTGGATATGGTCTTAAATATATGAATGTCAAACTAGATTTACATGGATACTCTGATTCAGATTGGGTTGGAAGTGTAACCGATCGGAAAAGCACATCAAGATGTTGCTTCAGTTTAGGATCGGCTATAATCTCTTGGATCAGCAAAAAACAGTCGTCAGTGGCACAAAACTCAACAAAAGCTAAATATATTGCAGCCTCTATGGGAGCAAGAGAAGCAGTATGGCTCCGGAAATTGCTTGTGGGATTATTTGGTGAGTCCCTGAATCCTACTATTATCCATTGTGACAATCAGAGTTGCATTAAGCTTTCAGTGAATCCAGTATTCCATGATAGATCAAAGCATATAGAGATCCCTTACCACTATGTAAGAGACATGGTAGTTGGAGTATATTAGTACAAATGATCAAACAACAGACATTCTCACCAAGCCTCTCTCCAGAGTTAAAGTTGAATACTTCAGGAAGAAACTTGGTATGGTTGAAATGTAAATTATTATTGAGATTGAAATTCAAATTGCTTATTTTGTACTAATATATTTAAAAGATGTTTAATGTGTAAACTCTTTTGTCATGTGTGTGACTCAATGACTTTATGGGCCCTCTCCCCCTGTGTACATTATTGAAAGGTGACGATCTTTCTGATAATGAACACTTGTATTTGACATTTTAAGGTGACGACTCTACAATGATTAGTTTCACTATCATGATGGATATCATGTGACTTGATATCTGTGGATATGTCATGATAGTATCTCGTGGACATTTGATAGATATCATGAGACTTGATATTAGTTGAAGATCATTATGATCCTTATGGGATAATCATGGTGGATAAATGTATCCGTGGATATGCCATGATTTATTATGGTAGACATCATGAGAATTGATGTCAATGCACATACCATAATGAAGATGTGTTATGAAGAATGTTATGTGACTTAACACTCTTAGAAGCATACCATATCGCCTGATATCATGAGTACGGTGATATCACTATATACTTGGTTAGAGTTATCTTCCCTAGCTAAGAGGGAGTGTTGAAATAAGGTAGCATCGGTCAGATATAAATGATGATCGAATATATTCAACATCATCATTTATATATATCGAAATCGCTACATCCCAAGTATAGTTTCGATCTGCATTTAGAGGATATTAATTGCATATAAAATCCAGATCAAGTTCCAAATTGAATAACATTTATTTGTACAAAGATAAATATAAATCGAACCTTCATGTTTGCTAAGTAACTAAACCGATTGATGATCGGTTGTCTTAGTTAGACGAAGAGGCACAATACTTAAGACATGTCCCATGAGCAGACGTGTCTCCCATTTTTATTTATAACAGATCCGATCCACAAGAACAGACATCAAAATAAATAAATGTTCTGCTCTTGAGGATCGAATATCATTGAAAGAAATTCAGACCTGTAAATTCATGATAAATACTTCTAAGATTTGATCTAACATCAACTTCATAATTTCAAGTTCAATATTCTGTTTATAATCTGATCGGTTTAATCAGAACTAACAAACCTACACAAGTAAATAGCTACCTAAACAAGCTTATCTTATCTTAGGTCCATAAAATGCAATAAACTATAAAGTAATTAACTAAATGCAATAATAAAATAATGCACCAACACCTTGCATAACAATTCTGTTAAGAGTTAGTCCTAAGAAAAGGTAGTCAATCTTGGCCAAATTCTGTCTTTTTGAATGTTATTGGCAGACATCTTATTTTTCCATTTATAATGGCATGTACAACACATGCCTCAATGAAATGAGTCAATCTATAAGAAGCAGACCCAAGAATCAAAAGAATTCGCATATTTGAGCCACTTCACACTGCTGATTATTGATTTCCAAAGCTATGAACTCAAAAGCCTTAAACCCAATTATTAGTATTTCAAGAACAACATACTCTATCAAAAAGTACAACAGTTGCAGTTCGCAGAAACATTAATAAGAAGAAAAATGCACTCCAAAGTTTTAATAAATAAATCTGCTTATGCATAATAATGCTAATCGTTTTAGAAAATGATAGAAACCACACCTTTGCCACATCCCTGTTAAGCTTCTTCACATTTGCTGCTAGAGCATTCTTCTCATTGGTAAGCTTTGCCTGCCAAGAATTAAACATTTTTAAAATATTCCATGAAAAAAGTCAAAGACAGCAACAAACTGTAAAAGCACAACTAAAATTACCACATTTTAACCAAAACAGGGACTTCCATAGGAAAAAGAATGGTACAGATATCAAAGTTGAAAAAAATAGCCAAATACGAATTTGAACAAGAATTTAAACATCTTACTGAAATTCCTTGAGACAGAACTGTTAAAGGCATGTAAAGTGTCAGTTAAATCCAAAAAATGAAGTACCGAGATTAATAATAAAAGATAGTTGATACATATGGAAACATTAACCAGCCATATGAAAATGCAGGTTCACATAGATAAATATAGAAAGATAGAAGCAAATTTCTGAAATTTCCAACTACTAAATTTCACCAATGGAACAAGTGAACAACTCTATTGAATGCAACCGTATCAAATTTCAACAAGAGATGCAAAGAATTTTTAAAAATTAGTAAAGTAATAAGAAAAATGGGTCAGAGGAATCTAACAAATTAAGACATGTTTACTAAGGTTAAACCACTAAATTTCAAAAATAGAAAATACTCTTCAAGTTATTTCAAAAAGAAAAGATGAGATTACAAGTTGTCTTAAAGTTAAGACAATGAAAATGCAAGTGAAATGGAAAGAGAATCTAAGAAAAGGTATTTACCAATGTATTTTAGAAATGAAAATACATGCAATGATTCTTATCCACAGAAATCAGAATTTCAAGTTTTGGCCTAACAGCAATACATATGGAAACATGAAAAACAAAACATTGACCAAAACTATTCAAAGGGTTTAATTTTTTTTATAAGTAATTAATAGGAAAGGAGGTAAAAGAGAATGCTGTTAATATACAGTTTTACTTAGGTTACTAATCATCTACCTCAAGAGTAGAAAATTCACTTCAAATTAGTTTATGAAGAAAAGCCAAAAACTAATAGTCGGCATAAAATAATGAAAATGCAAGTGCAATAGAGAGAAAATCTTTAAAATATTGTGTTGAAATTACTGGCAGTTAAGTTTCAGCGATAAAGACACTAATAAAACTTTGGTGCTGCTTTCCACTTCTTCATCTCACTCCTTCAAGGGCCTCAAAGTGAATTTCCTTCCATTCTTTTCAAGCATGTATGTGTTGGCTCTTCCATCATGTATGGCTTTCCTATCAAATTGTCAAGTTCTACCCAACAAAACATCACACACATCCATAGGCATAATGTCACACCAAATTTTGTCTTTATACAAACCAATCTGAATATCAACTCAGCATTGTTCATTTATCAATATTTGTTGACCGTTTTGAAGCCGAGATAACTTATAAGGATTTGGGTGTGTTATCCTTTTCAAACCCAAATCTTCTACCGTCTCATTGGACATTAGATTGTTTGTCACACAATTTAACTACTTGTGAGATTTTTTTCATCCCAAGTTTTTGCAAGCAAAACTCAACAGGTTTCTGATGAGTACAAATATGAATGGCTGCCCTCTATCAATATTTATCACTGCCTCTTTCTAATTAACGTTAATCTCTGTTTTCTTTCAAGTATTAATCGAACCTCATATAATATACCTGAATTACAATAAAGTAAACACTAAAGGTTAGCATGGGAAACCAAGGCTTTCCAGCTGGTCAATGGATTGTTGTTCAAGCTGGGTCCCAACCAGGTATTAAAGTGTGTGGCGCAATAAGAGATTGGGAAAGTACTTCAAGAGGCACATGAGAATCTTATTGGAGGCCATTGGAACTTCAAGTTCATGCTGCAACATGCAATGTACTCTTAGCAAGTCTTTGGTGGCCTTGATGCCAAAGAATAGGTAACGGAATATTGAATTGGCAAACCATTAAAACAAGACTTTATGCCCCTTTGGCCATCCCAACCACAAGAAATATTTGAAATATGAGGATTGAACTTCATTTGCCAAAGAAATTTAGCCAAACACATCAGTGTAAGTACATTGTGGTCGCCACTAAAGAATGTGACTAAGTGGGCTCAAGCAAGGGCCATGTAAAACAATAGAAAGGCCAAGTCGAGGCCACAAACAAAGTCCTCATTTTAGTTATAACATGTGGATTCTCTAGTTTGGTTAAAGATTCTACGATCCTTGTTGTTCTTAAATCCAGCCCACTTCCCATCCCCATTCCCCCTAGTGTCATGGATACCAAGACCAAACACTTGTCTATGAGAATACTATTACCATCACTCAGTTCAATCAAGCTTGGATGAGAGGAATCTTAATGAAAAATGGATGAATGTCAGGAATCTTATTCAGAGGAACTTAAACTAGATGTTGAGGACCTCTCTATCTTGAAAGAACACAGTACTAACTTTATGTTCAAACCTCATACTTTCTTTCTTGGGATTTCCTCTACTTCCCCCCATGAATGATGGTCATGCTGTCAAAATGGCCTCTTGGGGTTATAATTGTCTAAAGAAAGATAAGTATGAGATTAAAGAAACTGTCTGTAAACAACAAAAACAAGTTAGGGCTTTGTCTTCTAAGAATATGAGTAATGAGAAAGTTCCTCTATAGAATTCGTATTCTCTTGAATATTTTCCTAAGTTTGATGACTTCAAACTGGATGTTGATAGTGTTGGCCCACAGTTGCCGTTGCACCAAAAGATCGACCTGTTAATGCCCGATACTACTACCAGAGTTAACGAATCCACAGGAGGCAGTTAGTCCATGTCATGAATCCCGAGGGGAGCGCTGACCATCTGCCAACAAACTCCCCCTCAACGTTACTCGAAGGGATTCAAACCCGACACCTTTGGCTCTGATACCACTTGTTGGCCCATAGTTGTTGTTGCACCAAAAGATCGACCTGTTAATGCCCGATACAACTGCCAGAGTTAACGGATCCACAAGAGGCAGTTAGTCCATGTCACGAATCCCGAGGGGAGCGCTAACCATCTGCCAACAGATAGTCTGCAACAAATTTATGGTTTGATAATTTGCAACAAATTTATGGTTGTGTCTATGACATATGTAACTGGGGTCATCATGCAATAGAAAGTCTACACAACCTCCACCTACATTTGGTTAATTATCCTTTTATGTAAGATAAGGTTTGTGATGAAGGTCCATGGTTAAGGGATGATGTTGGAGGGAAGCCTATGATGTAACTTAGCATGCAATGTGGCATTGGTTTTATTCCAACTTGACAAATGGGCTTGGAACCTTGTGATTTTTATGTCTTCTTGTAGTGTGATTAATCTTGCAAGGGGGTGCACCCATTATGACCAACATTTAAATATGGACTCCTTAGATAATTTTATAGCAGGAGTTTTGTTTTAAACAGCGGGTTTAGACTGACTATTGAAGGCATCTTCAATTTTTATATTTTGGTATACATCAATGACAGTCACCAAACAAGTAGTGTCCCAACTCAGGCTATTGGGTTTGCCTGAAAACTCAGATTTATGTTCCTCCAATTTATTGGAAGGCTGATAAACTGATACTCTAATATTTAACCAAAATATTAAAGAAAGTTGAAACTAAGTTTAAAGTTTCAATAAATGGCATATATCAGAGCCAAATCATGCAATGAGACTATAAATCAGTTTATCTAAGGGGCAGATGAATGAGGGTAGAATCAGGCTAGCTCCATATTTTCAGGCCCTCCTTATTTATTTTTATTTTTTCTTATATCAACAAAAACCAAACTTAAGCAAACAGAATTTGATTGGCTTTCTCCTGTCTTGAATTGCCTTTCCCAACTCAAAAAGCTTGATCATGCAAACCATGTCTTCAAGCTCCAACAAAATTCATGCAAATTGGATTGAAGCTGATATGTTCCTTGTCTCTAGTATCTACAGATGTTAGTCTCTAGCATGCCAAAAGTAGAAAGAAAGGAAAGAAGACACCCCACCCCCTTCCCACCAATATTCATGCATACTGAATTACACTGCATTTCATTTTGATAAACAGAAAAATTACCCCCGAATCCCTGATTATAGCAATCACTCCTCGCTTCCCAAAAAGCATTTCCCTTCATAAAAATATATCCACTTGTTTACCACACCATTTGTATTTAGATTCACAAAAATACTGAAACGCTGAATTGGCAGAAAGCAGACAATTTTCAAACCTACTTCTAATCTTTCTTTCTATTCATGCAAATTTATAATGAAGTCAGAGCAGAAAAGCCACCAATCCTAACTCATTGGGCCTAGCCAATGTATGAAGAAAAAAATTAAGATCTTTAAAAATTTATTTAAAAGAAGCATACAATTTTGTTTTTGCCTACCATCTTCTAATATCATACATCGGTAGAAAAGGATAAAAAGGGAAAAGGCATGATTCATCCATCCTAGTAGCCAATTGATGATAAGCCACTATCTACTTTCAGAGTGCAGTGAAATTAAAAAATCGTTTTCAACTGGAAAACTACCCACCTAATTGCTACAAATAAAATAATGGGAAAACACAAAAAATGAAATGTAAAGAGAATTTAAGAAAAAAACTATTTTAATCATTAACCACCAAATTTTAAAAATGAAAATAAAAGCCATGATTCTCATCCATTGTTCCACTTTTGAAACAAAAATAATGGAAATGACAACAAAAAATCAATCAAATTTCAAAGAACTCGAGACGTCAAAACAAAAGCTTCTATGCAGTTTATCCAAAAAAGGCATTGTCAATTGAATTTAACCAAAATTATTACAGAAAGTTCAAATTTACTGTTAAATTTTGAGAAAAGAGCATTTAAAAAGAAGCTAACCTGATCTTAAAACTAAGCCAAAGGTTAACCCAAAAGAAGGGCGAATTTGTAAAAAATTTAAACGAGGACCAAAAAAAAAAACAATTTAATTTAACCAAAATTATTATCAAATGCTTAAGTTAAGGTTAAATTTGAAAAAAGTGCATTTTTGAAATCAGATGATCTAAGTTTTGGTAAAAAATAGTACATATCAAAAGAAAATTCAATCAAATTGTTTAAAAAAAAACGAGAACAAAAATAGTTACAATTAACGCAAAATACCGGAAAAAGGTTACAATGAAATAACAATAAATTTGAGAGCAAAATGTAGTTGACATAACCAGAACCAGTAAAAATAAATTAAAAAATGAAGCAACATTGAATTTGAGAGTCAAATATAGTTGAATTTTAACACTAACTATTACAAAAGGATTAAAGTTTTTTTTTCTTTATGAAGTAAAACATAAAAATTGAGCACAAAAAACATTTGAATGCAGGCAAAGCAATCAAAAAAGGATTAATTTCAAAACTAAACTAAATTTGAGACCAAAAAGATTCGAATTTAACCAAGACATTATAAAAACATTATATTTGAAATAACAGTAAGTTTGATAGCGAGAAACACCTAGGATATAGCCAAAACTTTAGAGAAAAATATACATGATTTCAACCAAAACATTACAATTCTGAATTAAAAGTTTAACCAGAATTATACTAAAAATGTTGAATTTTGAGATAACTGTAAATTTGAAAGCGAAAAAAGGTTGAATAAATGAAGAGAGAAAAACAGTTAAATTATCCACATCCAATTAAATTTTAGTGTTAACTTTTTGAGAACCACAAAAAGAATGCTTTAACAAAAGCTATGGCAACAAAGTCAAAGCGAAAATCTTCTCAAGTCTCTAAGTAAATCAACACAAAATCTCAACGTTTCCAGAAGTCGAAAGAAATACAAGTAAAAAAAAAATACTTCAAAAGTGAATCTGACCTGTTCTTTAAGGGTATAGGAGAGCTTTTCATTGGCCTCACTCAATTTGCGCTCTAGGTGGCCAATTTTATCGTGAAGGGAATGGATTACTTGATCTTTCTCACTGATTTTATGCCTAAGTTTGGCGGCCTCTGATTCCAACTTCGAAACGCGGGTTCCAACCGCAATAGACGTAATTTTTCGTGCCAAATCCAGCTGCTCGTAAGGGTCTGTTGGCAGCGCATTCAGAATTTCTCCAGGGAGCTCGAAATCTGAATCGTTGTTCACATTGTTGCTGCTGCTGCTTCTCAGCATTTTTGCTTTTGTTTTAAAAAAATACCCTGATTTTTGAATTTGGTAGGTGTTTCTTTATGCTGTTCCGTTTTTTCAGCTTGTTTGTGTGGAATTATGAAAGATGGATTATGAATTTGAGGATTGGATTGCACTGAAACAGTGTAGCCAAGTGACTGCGGTCCGATGATTTTGTGTACGCCAGCCAAGTGATGTTAAATGGACTATCGTTAATGTGTGGTGGAGATATCGATGTGTAACGTTTTATTGTTTTTTCCTTTTTCCTTGCCTCTATTTGCACATATTTGATATAATACAATAAAGGATAAGGGGGTCTCATCGACCCTTTGGAAAGAAGAAAATTATCTTATAGGATAAAATAATATCTTGTATGTATAAGAAAATAGGAATTCGTATTATTTAGATTTAAATTTTAGTAGATGTCTTTTGGGATGGTGTTGAAAGTTTTTTTATGCATTTCGTAAAAGTTTGTTGTCATAAGTTATGCATTTATAATTTTTAAAATTATTTTTAATACTTTTTAGATTTAACATTCATTGTTGCTAAAAAATAATTATAAGACAATTTCTTGATATTTTGGAGCTTAAAGTTTTAAGCTTGTCCATTATAAACAAATCTATGAGATTACATTCTTATAAAAGCTCCTAAAACTTCTTAGCAACACCCACTGAGATATTTTAAG
This sequence comes from Sequoiadendron giganteum, assembly GCA_007115665.2. NCBI lineage: Eukaryota > Viridiplantae > Streptophyta > Pinopsida > Cupressales > Cupressaceae > Sequoiadendron > Sequoiadendron giganteum. The sequence goes on along the minus strand of CM021110.1, from coordinate 335,303,986 downwards.
AAGTCTCTTTCGTAGGACCGTAGCATAAAAACACTTACAAACAAGGCAATTAGACTACCTTACTATCTCACTCGATCCATATATACTTTATTTGCAAACACTTTTAATAGTTATTGAATGATAATTTAAATGAATAAATAAAACTTTTTTGATTCATTTTGGCTTAAATATTATTTATGCAATCATAAAAGTATAAGTGGTGTATTTTTGTTGAAAGTTTATATACATAATTTAAATCATATTTTTTCTCATCTACATTTATTTTTAGGGATTAGTCTTCATCCTTACTTTCATTTATCTCCCTTCTTAAGTTAGATCCATGATTGTGTAAATGATCTAGGTCAATTCTCAATTACGAAAATGAATCCTAAGCTTTTAGATTTTAAATTCACATTTGAGGCTAACATAACTTTTTTAACTAATTGTTATATGTTGACTCAAAGCATAAAATATTTTATTTGTGTCTTTTGGAGTCACATTTAAGGAATAATCACAATTCAATTGAATTATTTTAAAATCATCTGGAATAAGAGCATTTGAGAATATTTGTTGGCATAGTTAGAGCATGTATTACTTCATTACTTGTTTGTATCAACATTTAAGGCATTTATTACATATTCGTGTGATATCTTTGATCATTTTAAAAATCTGTTGACTTGGCATCCTTACAAGGTTTGGCATGGAAAAGATATTATCCCTATCGTGTGTAAATATCCAACTATAGAACCATTTTTTTATGCAAAAATGGATATAGACACCCAAGACAAACTAAAGGTAAACATTCATGGATTTACATAGTTTATCCTCAATTGTGCAAGTTTGGTCCATAAGTTCATAATTTATCCCACAATTGTAAAAGTGAGACACAATGATATTGAATTTATAGATTCCAAACTATTTGCCCAAACATCATTGAATTTCCTATGCATTAATAAATTTCTTCCAACCATCTATCACAACACATCTAAATTATATTTCCATCTAAGTACCAATGTTATATTTATTTAATATCTTGAGCATTTATATGTCAATACATTTATCAATTGCAACTCTTTTATCTAGGACAAATTATGATTTTTTGCATTAATTATTAACCTAGATTTATGCAAAAGGGATTGTATTGCCCTTTTCCATTTTGATGAACTCCACTCTTACACCCTTTTACGGTTTATGTTTTTATTTTTATGACTTTTTTATTTAAGGCTAATTATATTTCTAAGATCCAATTGCATAGCTATCCTTAATATATACTTGATCATCTTTCTGAAGTTTATTTATGCTAAGAGCTAGTCAAAACCTTAATTTACCTTTGAAAAGAAGAGCTCAACCAAATCTTCATATGGATTCTTAATCCATTGATTATAGAATCCCCATTGAAGCTAATCAAAATGAGCAATCTAATTTTCATTATATTTCATATATCGATAAGCAAGATCATTCTCTTACTAGACAAATCCTTCTTCGAGAACTTGCTAATGCTATCTCTCTTATTCAATTAGCTACATATTTACATAATTTATTTATTGGATTGCCTTTTGACATTGAGATTCTTCACATAACTGGTTCTATTATGGCTTCTTTTTATACTGTAATGTATTGACCTCAACACTCTCCTTCACAATGGAAAGGATAGTCACATGCTCATTTTCTAGTCTAGTGAGTGCCTATCTCGCTAGCCACTATGCATCGATACATGCCCCCACTTTATCTTGTGTGGAGCCCCCACCTCTACCTTGGAAGTCCTGCATGTCAAAATAGTTTGAGATTTTATTAACAACAAACTCATAGTAGAGTTTCCTCAAAAAATATTACGGAACCTCATTGTTGTTGCATGGAGGATGGTCAAAAACCATCCACCACCTCCTCCAAAAATTGTTCTTTTTCCCTTGATGGTTGCACCAATGGATAAGGAACCTCTTGCTTGAAGGATGCAAAGGTTGATTCGTTCTAAGTTAGTGAATAGTACACACAAGTCAAAGTTTGTAATTTTTTCATCTTTAACTTGTTTATAGGATAGTTTATCTACATAAAATTCTCTAAACTCTCATCTCTTCTCTAACCAACTACTTATTTGCTTGCTAATTGAATCTACATGTGATGTTATTGATTCAAGTGATTGAGCAAGCATGGTTCTATGCAAGGTTGAGCTTGCATGATCTATCAACCTTGCAATTAGCTCCTTAATTTTTTATTTTTTATTTTTTAGGAATTGTTGGAGGTGTTTGTTGGGGTTGTTCTTCAACAAGAATCTAGGCATGAGGTGAATCAAGATTTTGAGGAGAAGGAGATGCATTATCATTTCCTAAAAATTAAATAAATTTACATGAAAAAACATATTAAATCTACCTATTTAATAATTTTCAAACTCACACAAAAAAATAATAACTTACTTCTATGACCTCCCCGATGTTGTGGCGACATTTTGATGAAGATTCGATGAAGAAACGGGTCGGTTTGAGCCTTCCTATAATGCGAGCGTATTTTTGAGGGTTTGTAGGTCATGGAGGAAATTGGGAACAATAGAAAATGAAATAATGAAGTTTGTTTTTTTTGTTTAAATAAACTAAAATGCATTTTTGTTATAACATGAGCACATTTGGCCTTGTAGCGGTCAAGCCTAAGGCTTGATCACTCCAAGCCATAACGCGAGCACGTTATAACATGCTCATGTTTTGGATTTTTTTTAAAATAAAATGGTTGGCCACTCTTTGGCTCCCCATCTTTTGCACCTGCCCAATTATTTCAAATATATTTTTATTTGATCATTCATTCCAGCCATACGACATTTTGGCATGCCTGATGGGACCCACACGTCCATATTTTAACATTTTTGTGAATATTTGTTGGCCTTGTAGGTTACAGAGATAGTGCAACTCCTTTGTTTACAGATCAATGATTTTGCAAGTCAAAGATTGGTGCCTTTGCACAAAGATCAAGGCCTTTGCAAAATCTCAACACATCTATTTGTTGACAATTTGACGCCTTTGTCCTAAATCGATGCCTTTGTTTTGATTTATTTTCTATTTTCTGACAAGACAGTCTGACACCTTTGTAAAAGGTCAATGCCTTTGCAGATTGGTAAGGCAATGCCTTTGTTCTGGAGTTTGACGCCTTTGTCTAGTAAATGATATTTTTTCTTGTTAAGGTTTGCCATCTAATCTTTAATTATTTACTTTTACTAACCCTTAACGATCTATTGTTTTCTTGATTTTATCTAATAGTTTGTGACATTGTGGTGATTGACAAAGGAAGATTGAAATAAAAGCAAACTACTAACATTTGACAAAAAAAATATGCACGGTTCAATCCAAAATCCAAGCATTGAAACTACTAACATTTTTGGTTGTAGGTTTTGGTTAAAATTTAGGATTCACACTTACATTTGGTGCAAAAAATAAATCTCACATTTGAATTTAGTGCATTAAAATTGAACAACACAAGTTCTTGTACACTTCAATTTAGGTGCTTAAAATTGAACTAGCAACTTGCACATTTGAATTTGGTGATTTTATAATTGAACCATACATTTGAATCCTTGGTGAAAGTAAAAATAATTCTATGGTGTGTTTGGTAAGTGAATGTGTGTGTATTCTCTTTCCTTACGCCTAGTGTAGTCTTGGAAATCAGAAGCACCATTCATTTGCAATTTGTTGTACACCTTAAGGTGTAGTGTTGTGTATTCTCTCCTCTCGCGACTCCTAAGAACAATCTTGAGGAACAAAAGCAACACTATTTCTATTTATTTATAAGTAGGATACTTTCTTGGGGGCCTCATTGCCCAAAGTTCTAATCTCAAGCACATTTCTCAGTAGGCTATACAAAGGGGGGAGAACAAAATTTGTACCCCAAGGATTGGTTCTTATCCTTCAAGCCAAGCCTCATGACCCTCAATCCATCGAGACATGTATAGGTGATGAGAAGAGAGGAGACCCCTCTCGAATTAGGCATACCGAATGAGCTCTCTATTCATGATAGACCCCACTACAAACATGTAAAATCTAGAAGCCTATTATCCATTTGTAAACTGCCAGCTTAAAGTGATGCAACGTACAAGGATCAATGCGTGAAGTTACTTGATATGTACCAACCTTTGTTGAGGTGATAATAATCCCTTGTAAGAGGTGTCAAGGTGGTATATGACCTTGGCATACTCTAATCATCCACTAATTGGAAGGTATTTTATTATGCAAACCTACTCTAAGTTGATAATTCTTGATCTACCACTAAATTAGGATGTGTATCTATGGTGTGTCTTTATTTTAAATCTACTTGTGAAACCAATTAGTGTGGTCTTGTTGAAGAAGACGCGTGAAAATCTTCCAAACATCCAATTGAGTCAGTCCTACATGTTGTTTACTATTTTCTAACACAAAACAAACTTAAAAAATTAAAACTCCTACGTCAATTTATAAAAAAATCAACCTCTAAATAGAGCGATGCCTTTGCCTTGATAGTATGACACCTTTTTGTAAACTGGCACTTTTTTTTTGTCAAAACATCACCTTTGTTTGCATCTTCACACCTTTGCACATCTTGATGCCTTTTTTTCAAGGTAAAACTAGAAATTTGTATTGTGAGGCTTTTTTCTTCAATAGTACGACACTTATGTTGTGACTCGATGCTTTTGCACATACTTCGATGCCTTTGTAGAAAAAAATTCAATGCCTTTGTATAAAATAGTGACACACTTTTAACTGTCAGTAGAAAATAAAAAACCTTAATTTTTTTCCTGATTCTAAATTATGACAAGCAAACATAAAAACAACTTGATTCAAGACAAATAAACTTGTAGTCATCCTACTCATTCAAAACAACATCAAACTCCATAATCTCCATTTCATGTTACTATTGCACTTTGAACTAGTCTAAACATCTTTTGTCATCATTGAACCAATTCAAATCCATCACAAATAGAAAATCAATCCATTCAAACCAAACAACCTGGAAATTGGCATTGCTCACTTTTGGTTACAAACCTATATCATTATCCCCTAGTTTAATTATTTTCTTGGAGAACTATCATCTTTCAAGTACTTAGTCAAATTAGTATCAAAAATTGTGAGTTAACTTGCTTTGGAGTCAATGGTCTACTCCCAAAGTTTGTGAAACTCATTATCATCCTTTGTTTCCTTACACTCATCGATCTTTAATACAAGCAAAATATCATCCTCAAACACATCTTACACAAGAGATTTTATCCAAAATAAAACTTTTCAAAAATTCAGGGTTTCACTCCATCCATTCATCCAAAATACATTCATCATTGGTCCAAAGAACCTTAAGGTGTATTTTCTAGCTCATTTGAGGCAACTCAAACAAAAACATCTTCATACACTTTCAAACATCCAAATCTCCTAGGTTTATTACAAATTGTATGATCACAACAAGATCTAAATGCAAGAAAAATATGGAGTTAAATCTTAGTGGTTCAAATTCTCCTACTACCACAAGTGCTAGTGAGAAACCTTATGGAATGCCTCAAATAAATTCTAAAGGGTATGAACTTCCTTTGCCAACAAAAATGCAGCCCAATCTTGTTGAAGTTGAAATAGTCCATATAGAAGAAATCACTCACAAATCCTTTGAATTCACTCCCGACTAGATATTAGAGATGCAATAAGACCCATCTCTTGTTAAACCAATAGATGGTGTGATAAGCATAGATCCAAACTTATACATCTTAAGACTTGCATAATAAGGTGCTAAATTTCCCACAAATTTTGATATCAATCAACTTAGGGAACAACCAATCTTATCGAATTTTGGAGCAAAGAATCATCCACAAGGAAGTGACCCCTTAGTACAACATATCATTGAACAAATGCCTAATCCTTCAAAACATATACTAAGTCAGCCCATAGTCACTTTACAAGGAGTGAATCAAATAAACTTCACGAATAAATATAACAATCCGCTATATAACACAAAATCTAGGGACTCCAACCAACCTAGGTTTGCAAAATACCAACAATCCGCCACCATATACCAACCAAACAAACATGAACATTCCAAACATGAACATACCAAGCACGAACATACCAAACATGAATGTATCAAATATGAACGTGTCAAATCCAAATTTGATGAACTATGGTATCAATCCCTTAACCACATCACAATCACAAAACATATATGTTTTTCAACAACCCCCTCAACAATCACTTCAACAACACCATCAACAAACTCAACAAAACATCATCCCCCAAAAACATCAACAACAATTTTCTCAAGATACTACTCCACAACATCAATACACCTCACAACATCCTCAACATCATCAATACATAACCTTTCAACAACTTCAAGAACAACAGCAACAACTCACCCAATAGCTTCAAGCACAACAACAATAAATTGCCAAAAGACAATTACAATCTCAACAACAACAATAAGCCATGCAACGAAACCCTTTGCAACAAAACATCATCCCCAAAAAAGTCAATATGGATCTCACAACACATATCCCCAACATCAAGGAAATTATAAAATGGGTTATTTACCTCAAATTAATCCTTAATATTAGATGGGTCCTCTTCCTCAAAACAACCTCCAATATCAAATGGGTTCATACGGCACAAATGTTCCTCCATATCAAGATCCAAATCTATACACTTACAATTTGTTACCAAATGTTCCACCTACGGATTTATACTCATGAATCCAAACATTGACACAACAAATTCAAGATATACAAATGGGAAAGATGAAAAAATCACATTGTTCAAGACTTGTGTCCATACCCATTCGACAAGAGCATCACAATGTTACCCTTTCCCCCACACTTTGAAGTGCCAAAATTTTATAAATAAAAAGGACATGGTAACCCTAAAAAACATATAAGGGAATTCTATGTAGGCTTGCATGGAAGTTTATTTTAACAATTTGTACATAATGTGCCTTTTCCACGTAGTTTGGGTGGGCAAGCTATAGAATGGTTCTCACATTTACCACCTGGCATTAAAACATTCCAAGAAATCATTGATCAATTTTTTTCTCATTTCTCCTACAATGTTGATTTTGAAATCACCTTAGAGGAATTATACACCCTTAAACAAAACAAAGGAGAAGCCTTTACCTCTTTCCTACAAAAATGGAAACTCAAGGCAAGCAAGTGAAAATCAGAAGCTTTTGATAAGTTTAAGATTTTCAAAGCAAAAGTTGAGAATGAAACTTATACTAAGATTAAGTGCTTAAGATCATATAGATGAGGTGAATTTACTTCAAATGAATTTGAAATTTTTTGTGAAGATCATGGTATTAGGAGACATTTATCTGCTCATGCGACCCCTCAACAGAATGGGGTAGTAGAGAGGAAGAATAGGATTGTTTAAGAGATGGCTAGGGCAATGATGAAAGATGTAGATTTGTATGATATGAATTGGAAGGAATAAATTCATACTACTATCTACTTGCTTAATAGAGTATAGTTGAGGCTCAATAGCACTAAGATCCCTTATGAGCTATTGTGTGGAAGGCATCCCATTATTAGATACTTCAGGATCTTTGGCAGAAAATTCATCAGATAGATGAAGAAGACCTTAGAAAGTTTGGTTCAAGGTGTGATGAAGGGATCTTCCTTGGTTACTCAACCAGAAGAAAGGCCTATAGATGCTACAATAAGATATTGGGAAAGATTATTGAAAGAACAAATGTTGAAGTAGATGAATATGTGTCTGAGATCTCACAAGTGTTGGAAATGAGGTGTCTCAACCTTGTTATTTCTGAAGATTTGATTTATTTTCATTTAAGATTTTCCTATAGTTGTTACGCATTGTCGATGCTTTGAAAATAGAAATATTAGCTGTCAAAAGATGCCCATGTGATAATATATCATGGAATGGTTGTTTTTAGAGATATTATGACATATTCTATGATATCTTTGAGGGTCAAAAATCAAGGAGAATATTGTGGACGTGAGAGCCTAATTTTAAACCGAAATCTTGCATTTTTGGGCAATACACCTCATGAGAGGTTTTGCACATGGTTTCTTGTATTGTCAAAGGTCTATAAATTGAAGGCTTGAGGAGTAGTTTGAGTGTTGAGTTTGTAGGTACTACTATGTTGTTGAATTGTTGCCAAAATTCTTCCAAAATTGTTTACTAGTTATACTCTTGTAAAAGACTTGCTTTGGAAGCGTATGTAATCTTGTTGTTGAATTTTAAATACATTGAGCAGGCTATGGAGTGTGGAGTTTTTCACCTGAAAGGTTTTTCCCCACGTATATCTTGTGTTCATTGTTTATTTTTTGTTATTAATGTGTTTCTAGTTTTTCTGTAATTGTTAGATTAGTTTTAAAGTTTGCATAATATCTCTTCTCAAGATTGGCGTAGGAAATTGTTTTTGCTACTCTAATTTCCTTACAAGTGGTATCAAAGCTTGATCACCTTTGGTTTTAGTTATAGGTTTGTTGGGTTTTTTGAGCTAATTGAGGTTTGAGTGCGAGCTTGTGCAGAGGATACTTTGTGATCTTGTTGTAGATATCTTTTCAAATGGGGAGAACATCTGGGAGAATTGAGGTAGAGAAGTTTTTTGGCACGAACTTTGAAATGTGGAAGCTAAAGATGGAAGATTTGTTGATTGATCGGGATCTATCAGATGCAATGGATGGAAATGTACAGAGGCCTACAAATCCAACTTTGGTTGAAAAATATGATGTAATGGATAGAAAAGCTAAATGTCGCATTAGACTATGTCTTGCAACTTCAATCCTAATAAATTTCCACGAAGAACCCACTTCGAAGAATCTTTGGAAGAATTTGGGTGAGATATACTAAGCCAAATCTCTAATAAATAAGATTTTCTTGAGGAAGAAGTTGTATTCCTTGAGAATGGAAGAAGGTGGATGAATTTATGAGCATTTGGAAACTTTCAATATGTTGGTGACTTAGTTGACCTCAGTTGGGGTTAAGATGGATGAAGAAGAAAGGTGCCAAACTTTGTTGTATTCGATGTTAGACTCATGGGATAGCCTAGCCATGGCCATTGGGATCACTTTTGTCATCTTGAATATGGAGGATGTTGTTGGTTCTCTACTCTCTGAAGAGATGAGAAGGAAGATCTCTTTGAACATAAAAGAGGCTTTGAGTGTTTGAGGAAGACAAAAATAATGAGGCAAAGATAAGAAGTAGTGTGGTTGTTCTAAGTCCAAAAATAAGGGGAGAACAAAATCACCTGGTAAGTCCAAGGTAATATGTTGGAACTATGGCAAACCTGGAAACTTTTGAAAGGACTATAAAGAAGAGAAGAAAAAGAAGAAGAAGAAGAAGAAGAAAGATTTTGATTCTTAGTCTAAAAAGGAAGATGGAGATGCCTTTATTGCATCATTGGCCACTCGTGCAGGTGATAATGTATGGTTGATATACTCAGGTGCATCTTTCCACATGACTCCCAACATAAACTGGTTTAGTAAGTATGAAAACTATGATGGTGGTAAGGTGTATTTGGGTGAAGACTCTTTCCTTGATATTGTTGATCGTGGTAGTATTCATGTGAAATTTTCTGATGGTAGAGTTAGACGATTTGATGATGTCTTGCATATCCCAGGACTAGCAAGAAATTTATTATCTATTAGCAAGCTAATATATGCGGGTGTGCATGTACAATTTTATAAAGAAAGTGTGAAAATGGTGAGAGGTGTTATAGTGATAGTGAGAGGAACCAAATTGGGTACATTTTACCAGCATGATGCATGCACATTTGAATCCAATAACATTTCTAATAAGATTAAGCCAGAAACTACTTCACTGAAAAAAGAGATGGTTTCCTCTTCTACTGATGGTCGTGGATTCTAGCTACCCAAGGGTGCTCTGTCTATCGAATCAAATTTTCCTATAGAGAAGACCATGTTATGGCACCAAAGGCTTGGCCACATTGGAGAGAAGGGTTTAAAATCCCTAAAAAATAAGAACCTCATTGAGGGGTTGAATGATTGCAATCTAGAGTTTGATTTTTGTGAACATTGTATGTATGGCAAAAAAAAACGCGTTCAATTTTACTCATCTTCTCATAAGTCTTCATGTATCTTGGATCTGATTCATTCTAATTTATTTGGTCCTATTGATGTTGCTTCTACTGGTAAATCGGTTTATTATGTTACTTTCATTGATGATTTTAGCAGGAGAACATGGGTATATTTTTTAAAGAGTAAATCTAAAGTTTTCAGTCATTTTAAGGAGTTCAAGGCTATGGTAGAAACTCATATTAGAAATAAAATTATATGTTTGAGGACTTAAAATGGTGGTGAGTACTATTTTGCAGACTTTGATAGATTCTATATAGATTGTGAGATTAAAAGACAAAATATAACTTTGTATTCTCCGCAACATAATGGAGTTGTAGAAAGAATGAACATAACGTTGATGGAGAAGGCTAGAAGCATGTTGAGTGGATCTAATCTAGAACAAAAAATTTGGGCTAAATTTTTTGCCACTGCTTGTTATTTGATAAATAGATCTCCTACATCAATGCTTGTTGATAAAACGCCAATGGAGGCATGGTCAGGGAAAAAGCCTTCACTTCGACATCTAAGAGTTTTTGGTTGTGAGGAATATGCACATGTGTCTAAGGATAAGAGAACAAATTTGTATTCTAAGGTTGTTAAATGTATCTTCACCGGCTATAGCTATGGTGTGAAAGGATACAAGCTTTAGGATCCTATTGCACAAAAGGTAATTTATTCTAGAAGTGTTGTTTTTAGAGAGACTAAATCTTCTCTTGTTAATGTTCATCCAGAACAACATAAATAAATTGAATAGAAAAAGGATGTGGTTCAACTTCCTTCTATGCTTGAGGAAGTTGAATTGAGACCCCAAAATATACAAGAAGTTGAGGAGAGCTCATCAAGCTTTGAATCTTCAGAGGAGGAAGAAGAGAAGGAAGAAGTGGAAGAACCTCCACCTCAGCTTGTTCAAAGGTCTACAAGGAAAGGGAAACCACCTCAAAGGTATGGGTATTCACCTGATAATTGAAAGTGTATATTTTCTTTGAGTAATAATTCTGATGAACCGAAATTTGTGCAAGAGGCTTTAGGTATGAATGATGCAGAATCCTGGAAAATAGCCATGGATGAAGAGATAGCAACTCTTAAAAGGAATGATACATGGGACATTGTACCATTGCCTGAAGGTTGGAAACTTGTTGGATGTAAATGGGTGTTTAAGAAAAATATCGGTTCAGATGGAAATGTTGAAAATTATAAGGCACAGTTGGTTGTGAAGGGATACTCTCAGGTTGAGGGTATTGATTATGGTGAGATTTTTTCTCTTGTTGCTAAAATGACATCCATTCAGTTTTTATTATCTATTGCAACATCTTATGATCTAGAGGTAGAACAAATGGATTTGAAAATTATGTTCCTTCATGGTGATTTGGAGGAATAAATTTATATGACACAACTAGAGCACTAAGTGGTAAAAGGTAAAATCAATTTGGTTTGTAAGTTAAATAAATCTATGTATGGCCTTAAAAAAATTCCTAGGATGTGGTACCAGAAGTTAGATACATATGTGTTGAGTTTGGGATTTTTGCGGTCTAAATCTAATCAATGTGTATATTTTAAATCTGATGTTGATTGTTTCCTAGTAATTTCTTTATATGTTGATGACATGTTGTTTATTAGGAAAGGAAAAGGTTTGATTGCAAAATTGAAATCTTAGCTCTCTATGAAATTTGAAATGAAAGATCTTGGTGCAGCAAAACACATAATTGGGATGGAGATTAGAAGAGATTGTGAGAACAAAAATTTATGGCTTAGCTAGAGTAAGTATGTTTTGTTTTGCAAAGGTTCAACATGCAGGATTGTAAACCACTTTGTGTTCTTGTTACATTGGGAATGAAGCTCTCTATTTCACAATGTCCTACATCCTCATCAGAGATGGAAGACATGAGCAGAGTGCCTTACCAAAGTGCAATTGGAAGCTTAATGTATGTTATGGCTGTACAAGACCAAACATTGCTCAAGCAATGGGGATTTTTTCTTGTTTTATGTCTAACCATGGAAGAGTGCATTGGGATGTAGTTAAGAGGGTCTTCAGATATTTGTGAGGTACAATAGAGTACTCTATATGTTTTCATGGTATAGGAGATCAACATTCCTTGAGTATTTATGGTTTTGTGGATTCAAATTGGGTCGGTGATGTTGATAGTAGAAGGTCCACCATTGCATATGTGTTTACTCTGAATGGTGGTGCAATCAGTTGGATGAGCAAGTGACAAGTTGTGGTTGCTTTGTCCACTACTGAGGCAGAGTATATGGTAGCTACTCATGCCTATAAAGAAGCCATTTGGCTGAAGCATTTTTGTTCAGATATTGGATTGAAACATGGTGCAGCTACACTTTATTGTGACAGTCAAAGTGCAATCTGCCTTGCAAGGAACCCGAATTTTCATGCCAAGACCAAACACATTGATGTTCAGTATCACTTCGTGAGAGATATGGTTGAGGATGACAGGGTGAAGTTGGAAAAGGTAGAGATAGTGGTGAATGTTGCAAATGCATTAACTAAGCTCATGAGCACAACCAAATTTAGGTGGTGTTCAAAGTCTATGGGACTTTTGGCCCCTAGCATTTGATCCATGATAGAAGGTCTCCCTTGGCTCTTGCAAGGTATTCGACAAGTGGGAGAATGTTGGAAATGAGATGTCTCGACCTTTCTATTTCTGAAGATTTGATTTGTTTTCATTTAAGGTTTTCCTATAGCTATTATGTATTATCGGTGCTTTGAAAATAGACATATTAGTTGTCAAAAGATGCCCATGTGATAGCATATCACGGAGGGGTTATTTTTAGAGATATTATGATAGATTTTATGACATCTTTGAGGGTAAAAAATCAGGGAGAATATTGTGGACATGAGAACCTAATTTTAGACCAAAGTCTTGCATTTTGGGGAAATACACCTCATGAGAGGTTTTGCACATGGTTTTGTAAACCACTAATGGTTTCTTGTATTTTCAAAGGTCTATAAATTGAAGGCTTGAGGAGTAGTTTGTGTGTTGAGTTTTCAGGTACTGTTATGCTATTGAATTGTTGCCAAAATTCTTCTAGAATTGTTTACTAATTATAATCTTGTAAAAGACTTGCTCTGCAAGTGTATGTAATCTTATTGTTGGATTTAAAATACATTGGGAAGGCTTTGGAGTGTGGGGTTTTTCACCCGAAAGGTTTTTCCCCACATATATATTGTGTTCATTTTTTATTTTATGTTATGAATGTGTTTCTAGCTTTTCTGTAATTGTTAGATTAGTTTTAAAGTTTGCATAATATCTCTTCTCAAGATTGGCGTAGGAAATTGTTTCCGCTACTCTAATTTCCTTACAACAAGAACTAAAGGTTTGTGGATCTAGTATTCCTCCTTACATTAGAGAAGAAGAAGAGAAAGAATAAAAGGAGCAATAATCATAAAAGGTCCCTAAGACTCCAACAAAATATGTTCAGAAGAATCATTCACCAAATCAGATCATTGGAGATAAGAATGAAGGTGTGTTCACTAGGAGAAGGCTTGCAAAAGCATGTGAGAAAGTGATTTTGTGCTTGTTGTCAAAGGTTGAGCCCAAAACCTTTTTTGATGCTAGCAAAGATGAAGGATGGATAAAGGAAATGGAAGAAGAATTGAACCAGATAGAAAAGAATCAAACATGGGAATTGGTTTCCAAACCAATAGATAATAATGTTATAGGAACAAGTGGGTGTTCCTAAAAAGGATAAATGAAGATGGTGAAGTTGTGAGGAACAAATATAGATTGGTATGTAAGGGTTATTCACAAGTTGAAGGTGTTGATTTTGAGGAGGATTTTTCTCTAGTAGCCAGAATGGAGGCAATCTGGATGATTCTTGCCTTTGTTTCTCACAAGAATTTCAAGGTCTATTAGATGGATGTCAAGTTAGCCTTCTTGAATGGTGATTTAGAGGAAGAGGTCTCCATTGAGCAACCAGATGGTTTCCAGCTATCAAAAGTTCTCAACGTGGTGTGCAGACTCAAGCAAGATCCTAGAACTTGGTGTGCTTCGTTGGATATTACCTACTTTCTAGTAAGGTTTCAAAAAAGGTATTGTAGATAGTAATCTTTACATTAAGATAGAGGAAGACAATATTTTGATGTTGTATATGTTGATGACATCATTTTTGGCAAAGATGATAATATATGTAAGAGGTTTGCAGAAGATATGCAAAAAGAGTTTGAGATGTCTATGATTGGTGACTTGTATTTCTTCCTTAGGCTTCAAATTGTTCAACTAGATGATGGTATATTTATTTCTCAGCCTAAGTATGTTAGAGAGATGTTGAAGAAGTTTGGCATGGAGGATTCCAAACTAGTAAGTACTCTTATGGTTACCAGTTGTCACTTGAGCAAGATTGATGAGTCACCTAAGGTTGATCAGACTCTTTATAGGTCTATGATTGGAGGTTTATTATACTTGACTACTATAGACACTCAAATAAGTTTGACTGACATTATGCATCTAATTTTGATTAATTAACATCACTTCTTCTATTAATCAAGTGATTAAGTTTATTTTGGTTAATTCACTTCCTACTCACTAATGTTCATCATGTTTAATTAAATAAATCAATTTATTTAATTAAAACCCTATAGTCCTCTCATTTGATTTAATAAATCAAATGTCATAAACCCCCTAATCTGTTCAAATTGATTAATTCTAAATTAATTAACTCATAACCCTCATTACCCATTCTCTAGCTTTTGACTCAACCCTGGTCAAATTAAACCCATGGTCAACTAACCAAGTTGCACATGAAATTCATCTTTTAATTATCTAATTACCCTATTTATCCTCACAATGGCATATTCTTAGGAATATTTCTCCCAGCCACCCTTTCATTCAATTTCCCTCCAAAATCCTTTTACACACCCATAAATGCCTCTTACAAAGACATTTACTCCCTCTTACATGCCATCTTGTCTCTTACAAGGGAATTAATCCCTCTTACATCCTCACCCACATTCTCTTACAATCTCAACCATATGCATTCAATCCTCTTACATCCTCTTTACGCACACATTCCCCAAAATGTGTTCCACCTCTAACCATTAGCCTTGTGACAAGTGTCACATTCCTATTGGATCTCCTTTTAATCCCACATTCACCATTTCTACTCTCTCTTCAACCCTTGAGTCTTATAAATAAAGGCATTCTTCATTGAGTATGGATCCACAACTTGAAGCATTGTTACTCTACTAATTTCATTGCTCAATCACTTGCATTTTCATCACATCTTGGAAGCTTATCAAAGGGGGTCGGAAAGGGCATTCTTTCCACATCAAAGGAGCACCACTCCCACTATGGGATAGGGTTTGAATATACTTTTATATGCTTTCATTAGCTTCTTGGGTTTCTTATTATCTTGTTTGCATATTTAGCATGTTCAAGTATCTCATAGGAATACATTATTTGGTTTGTTTAAATGGACTAATATGCTAATATTTGTCAATATTTGAGCAAGTGTAGAAAAATTTATTCTAATCATCTTAAAACCATCTCATTTGCATCATCATAATATAGATATGTTAATCTAACCTTCTCATTTCACCATCTTAAACCTCTTTTTGTGAGCTCGACCCAAAAATTGGAATTTAAGCTCAATCTCTCGAGGGGGCAGTGTAGCAACATAATTCTTTCCGTTGGGGCAATAGTGGGGCATTCGAAAAATCAAGAATTTTTTTGAATTTTGATATCGGCAGTGTTATTCTTTGAACCAATGCAATAGTTACCTCGCTTCAAAGAGGAGAAAAATCTAGACACTCAAATAGGTCTAACTGACATTATGCATCTAATTTTGATAATTAACATCACTTCTACTATTAATCAAGTGATTAAGTTTATTTTGATTAATTCACTTCTTGCTCACTAATGTTCATCATGTTTAATTAAACAAATCAATTTATTTAATTAAAACCCTAAAGTCCTCTCACTTGATTTAATAAATCAAATGTCATAAACCCTCTAATCCCTTCAAACTGATTAATTATGAATTAATTAACTCCTAATCTTCATTACCCATTCACTAGCTTTTGGCTCAACCTTGGTCAAACTAAACCCATGATCAACTAACCAAGTTGCACATGAAATTTATCTTTTAATTATCTAATTACCCTATTTATCTTCACAATGACATATTCTTAGGAATACTCCTCCAAACCACCCCTTCATTCAATTTCCCTCCAAAAGCTTCTTAGACACCCATAAATACCTCTTACAAGGACATTTACTCCCTCTTGCATGCCATCTTGTCTCTTACAAGGGAAGTAATCTCTCTTACATCCTCACCTACATTCTCTTACACTCTCAACCATATGCATTCAATCCTCTTACATCCGTTTTACTCACACATTCTCCAAAATGTGCTCCACCTCCAACCATTAGCCTTGTGACAAGTGTCAGATTCCTATTGGATCTCCTTTTAATCCCACATTCACCAATTCTACTCTCTCTTCCACCCTTGAGTCCTATTAATAAAGGCATTCTTTATTGAGTATGGATCCACAACTTGAAGTGTCGTTACTCTACTAAGCTCATTGCTCAATCACTTGCATTTTCATCACATCTTGGAAGCTTATCAAAGGGGTTGGGAAAGGGCATTCTTTCCACATCAAAGGAGCACCACTCCCACTATGGGATAGGGTTTGAATATGCTTTCATTAGCTTCTTAGGTTTCTTATTATCTTATTTTCATATATAGCATGTTCAAGTATCTCATAGGAATGCATTATTTGGTTTGTTTAAATGGACTAATATGCTAATGTTATCAATCTTTGAGAAAGTGCAGAAAAAGTGTTTACAACTACTTCCATACTTGATATTATGCATGCAATATGTTTGGTTGCTAGATATCAACCTAATCCTAAGAAAACTCATGAGAATGCAGTTAAAAGAATATTCAAATATTTGAAGGGAACTTTGGATAATGGTTTGTGGTATGAGAAGGATGATAAATTTTCTTTGAGTGCTTATACTGATGTTTATTGGGCAAGATGTGTGGATGACTAGAAAATCGCTAGTGGAAGTGTATTTTTCTTAGGAGACAAATTGGTCTCTTAGTTCAATAAGAAGCGGGACTCACTATCCTCAGGTGCTTTAGATGAAGTGGAATTTGAAGGACATAAAGGTAGTGTATGATGAACCATTCCCATAGTATGTGATAATACCAATTCAATACACATTTCCAAGAATTTGGTAATGCATTCAAGGACCAAACACATTTCTATCTGGTATCACTTTCTAAGGGAGAAGACTACAAAGCAAGAAGTCAAATTGGAGTATGTTCCTACTAAGGATCAAATTATAGACATATTCACTAAGGCACTTTTAAAGGATGCTTTTGAGTATCTTTGGCAAAAGTTAGGGGTTATTGCCCCTCCCTCTTCTAACTAGATGCATAGATGGTGCATCTCTCTAGGGGCGGAAATTCATGTAATATTATTTTCTCATGGATTGATGTGAGCTACCCCTTAAGGGGAGTAGGTAGTTGGTTGGTAGTTGTTGATAGGGGGAGCATGTACAATTGTCTAAAGAAGAAGTGCAGTTGTTGAGAATGTTTTGATGATTTAATTGAAGAATTTTTTCCCTTTGTCCTTGATGTCAAAGGGGGATAATAGGAAGGTGTGTGTTTCCATCAATGCTAAAGGGGATATTGTTGCACATATAATACCTATGTTTGACAAAAAAAATTCATTGATGTCAACACTCAGTTTGGGTTGTTATTGATGTATGATGATGTGCTAACAGTGATGTTGTTGATGTTCATGGTTGGATGTCATTACTTGTTTGATGATAATTAAATTTGTATTGTGTATGGTTGTTGTCAGTAGAGATGATATCATGATGATGTATTAAGATGAGGATTAGAAGCATTAAGATGAGGATTAGAAGCATTAAGATGAGGATTAAAAGTATTAAGATGAGGATTAGAATTAATGTTAAAGTTAGAGAGTTGTTATTGGTCCCTAGTATGTTGTATTCTCTCTCCTATTATTCTTGAGGAAGTATGTGTTGCTACAAAGAATTTTTGGTCTTCGGATGTTGGTGAAAGGTTTTGTTACATGAAGTTGCTTTGAAGACTGTTTGGGATAATGCTCTCCATTCCTCCATCTTTGAAAATATGGTCTTGTGGTTTGGGATTTATTGTTTATGCTTTGTGAATGTTGAACTCCTATATTTTTAGGTTAGTAGTGTTGTCGAGGAGGTTTCTGGTAATTATAGTGGGTTCCAGTAATTTTGTTGCTTGTTAGGACTAGTCCAAAAAATGATCTACATTTCTTTGCATTGTTTTTTATGCTTCTAGAGCTTCATGGATATGTTGTTAGTGTTTTTTTAGTGTCTCAGTTCATCTTTCATGTGATAGTTTTTACTGCAAATTGTTATGTTAATGTTCTATCTCATGGTTGTGTCTTTTAGGCTTTTGGGATGATGTGTTATTTTTTTGTTTGGTTTACAGTGGTTGTTTGTGGAATTACAGTGTGAAAGAAGTATATGGAAGTGTTGTTGGATGTTCATGAAATGTCTCTTTGTGGTCAGCACATTAATGGTTGATCTCTTTAGTGTCGCTTATTATTTTGAGTTGGTTTTCTAGGTAATTTGTGGATGTTTGGCTGATAGGGCTTGTTCTCTTACTTGCAGGTCTACCCTAGCATTTGAAGTTGTGTTAAGTTAAGTTTGGGTCCTGCCCTATCTTGTTGAGGACCGCATTAAGTTAATTTAATTAGAATATGTGTTTATGGTCCGACTAGTAATGCGCTACATTTTCCTTGTTGCCAACTTGGAATGTTGTGTGTCAGCACGTGTGATGTTTGGGATCACATTAGAAGATGTAATAAGTTGTTTTTGATCGTCTCTATCTCTTATATAGGACCACTTTCACCATAATTATGTTTTGTGACTGACTTGTTGAGGTTATTGTTTGTATTTTGTTCTAGTTGACATAATTGGTGTTTTGTGATCTTGTAGAGGATATAAACAAAAGAACAAACTAGTTGCAAGTTGAGGAAGTGTGTGGTGTTGTGTGAGTTTAAAATATTGAAGTAAGTTGTGAAAAATAAAATTCAGATGTGCTTTAATGCCTCGGTCAACAAAGTGTATTGTTGACATATGTTGTAAATTGTAATTATCATGTATCCTGCTATCACACAATGAGTCTCTTTAGTAGGTCCTTGTATCTTGCCATGGGTTTGTGCACCTCAACCTACAAGTCCTTTGTATCTTTCCCTAAGGTTGTGTGCCTTAGCTTGTGCAAATCCTGCAAGGAGCAACGTGCTTCCTCAAAAACTGAGCCTTAAAACAAAAATGTAATTTTATAAGCAATGAGCTTCATTTTGTGAGATTTCTCACCATGGTTTTTCCCTTCTTGGGTTTTCCACATATATCTAGTGTTATATTGTGCATGTGTATTCATGTTTCTTTACCTTTCATTGTTGTTGATTTGATTAAGATTTGTTGATCTATTTAAGGGTTGTTGAGCTTGTTAAAAGACTGAATTTGCTTTGTGTTTAAGGGTTTAAGTTTTTGTAGATATTGATTCACCCCCCTCTCAGTATCTGAGTGTGTGTTCAACACTATGAATATAAAAAAATGTTGAAGATACATGAAATGAACTATCCATCTCATGATTTGGAATTAGCAACAATTATGCATGCTTATAAAAAATGGAGATATCTCTTATTAGGGAAGCCCTTTGGTTTGAAGACTAACCATCAAGGACTAAAATATATCTTCACATAACACCATTTAAATGAAAGGTGGAGAAGAATATGGTTGGAGTTTCTAAGTGAGTATGACTTTGAAATAGAATATATTAAGGGATAGGGAAATAATATTGTATTTAAGGATAATAAGACACATGATGATTATGACAACATTTAAAGCCACTTTCAAGGAACAAGTTTTAGTGGAGAAAAAGCACAATCCTTGGTATGAGTAAGTCAAAATAATCTTAGAAATTAATCTAGTTGAACTTATTATATGATACTCTTGATAAGGTTGAGTTTCTTTTATACTATAATTAAATATATATTCTTGAGTTTGGTGAACTTAGAAATTTAATTTTGATTAAAATTCATAATGCCGCTTATTCAAGGCATCCTAGGTTAAACAAATTATACTCATACCTTGATAACTTGTATTTTTGGCAACGATGAAAAAGGACATAGTAGATTTTATAGAAAAATATTTAGAATGACAAAGGGTAAATGCATAACATAATCACATAATAGTATCTTTATATCCCCATGATATACCACACCACAAACATGGTAGGTTATTAGCATAGAATTTGTGCAAGGGTTACTTATGAAACCCTATAAACATAATGTAATAATGTTGGTAATAGATAAACTTACTAAGGTAGCTCATTTCATACCAAGCAATCTAATTGATGATGTCCCAACCTAGGATAAATGATTTGTAAAAGAAATTTTTAGGTTGTGTAGGGTTCCTAAAAGGATAATATTTGATAAAGATGCTAGGTTCACCTAAAGATTTTGGATGATTTTGTAGTTATCCCTAGGAACATAATTAAACTTTAGCACATCATGTCATCCAAAAATAAATACACAAATAGAGAGAATAAATGAGATAATTGAGGATATTTTATGCATGTATTACATGGATTGATGGCCAAAATGGAAAGAATATATTTCACTTGTTTCTTATAATAAATGGACTGTTATTGCTCCTTGGGGATGACCCCATTTCAAGCACTATATGACATAATATATAAAACACCATTAAGTTGGGACAAGCTAGAGGCTAAAATTATATTTGGCCTTGAAACAAAATATTTGGAAATTGAGATCAAGGGTATAACGCAAAGATTGAAGGAGGCAACTAATAGATAAAAAAATTATACAAATAGAAACAAGACTTAGAGAATTTTTAGTGGGGGAGAATTTTTTCTTAAAATTTAGACCACATAAGAGCTCCATATCATTTGGGAAGAAGACCAAGTTACACCTTCCTAAGTTGGGTCATTTAAGATTCTAGAAATGATAAACCCAGTGGTTTATCAACTAGCTTTACCTCCAAGATTGAGTTTAATCCATGATAGTTTTCACATGTCACTTCTTAAGAAATATTTACTTTGTGATAAGTATATATTTAGTTAGAATATATTACAAGTGAAAAAGCTAGGGAGAATAATAGTAGAGCCATACAAAGTCTTGGAGGAGCATAGTACCAATTGCACAACATGGTGGTGGACCAATGTAAAGTGCAATAGAATCAATATGATGGAGAAAATGCTACATGGGAGGACACTAATGAAATGTAATAGTTATTTCTATTTTTATTCTAAAACAATTTATTAAGAAATGCGATATTATTTGAGTTATTTATTTTGACTAAGACTATAATTGGTGCATTAGGATGATGCACAACACAAGGGAGAGGATATCATGACCCTCTCCTTGACATTAAACCTTTTCAATAGGCTAATATAAAAATAACTATTTGATGGTAATAATTAACTAAAGGGAAGTATTAATTAGTTTAGTTTAATTATTAAGTAGTGGTAATGATAATAATGGGGATAAATTAGATAAATAAACATATAATATAATTATCTAGTTTTATGTTCCAATCAAAAGTATTGCTAGTCTTGTTGTTTTCCTCTTTGTAATTGGTTCTTGTCTCTCTTTTTGGGAGACTTACTTTCTTTGTTGTTTTTTCTAGTTTCACTATTGGTGAGATTTGTCTTGTTGGCCTCTATGGTTGCCTTGTAATGGGTCTAGGCCCTTTCCTTGTGTTTATCTTAATCAAAACATATAATATAATTACAATAATTAATTATTAGATAATTGATATAATATTAACAAATCAATTTTAGTTTATGCAAGATAAATTAAAATAAGTAAATTTAGACAATAGTTAAGTGGTTATTGTTTTGTGTTTTTAATAGATAAATAATAGTTAACTATAATTTATTCTCTGTTGGACTAATCACCAGCATCTCCCTTCGGGTTCATGACATGGTTTAACTGCCTCTCATGGATCTTAACAGACGCTTGTATCGAGCATTGACAGGTCAAACTTTTGGTGCAACAACAAGGCCAACAATTGGTATCAGAGCCGGTCATGGGTTCGAACCCTTGGGGTGAC
Source organism: Sequoiadendron giganteum (assembly GCA_007115665.2). Lineage (NCBI taxonomy): Eukaryota > Viridiplantae > Streptophyta > Pinopsida > Cupressales > Cupressaceae > Sequoiadendron > Sequoiadendron giganteum. Next base: position 335,281,879 of record CM021110.1, on the reverse strand, counting down.
GCTGAGGGGGAGATTGTTGGACTAATCACCAGCATCTCCCTTTGAGTTCGCGACATGGTTTAACCGCCTCCCGTGGATCTTAACTGACACTTGTATCGAGCATTGACAGGTCGATCTTTTAGTGCAACGAAAAGGCCAACATTCTCAAGCTGCACAGTAAAAATAATAGCTATATAGAGTTAATTTTCTTGATTTAATTGTTAAATAGAGTTAATTAATGTGGTTGAATGAAAATATAATCTTTTATTTTTTTATAAAATTATCTTCAACCAGTTAATGAGTTGTATGAGGATAATAATTACTTCTTTCTAATAGAACTTTATGTTCTTTGAGTAGTTATGTGGAGAAAATAGTTTTAAATTATTTATAAATAATTTCTTCTCCACCACTTAATAGACTTAAATGATAGATATAAGTTTTTATTTTATTATTTTTATTTAAAATAATATTTTTATAAAAAAATGAGAAAATAAAGCTATAAATAAAAAAGGTAGTGTAGGGAAAAGGTTAGTAGGTTATTAGGAAAAATTTGTTGAGATCAGAAAAGGTTGCCAAAAGAAAATATCTTATTAGATAAATTAGGAGTAGAGGATAAGGATAAGCTTCTTAAAAAAATGCATTATTTGTTGCACTTATAGAGGTGTTGTAGCAACTTCAAGATAAGGAAAGGATAAGCTTTTGTATGTGAACATTATCATCTTATGTGTTGCACTTATAGAGGTGTGGGAGCAACTTCAACAAATAGCAGTGTCCCTCTTGGCTACAAGTTTGAAGGGTATTTTTGTTCTTGCTTTTGTTGTTCCAATCTCTTTTATTGTATCTCAGTTCATCTATTTTTATTTTCTTGAGTTCTCATAACTTTTTTGGCATTAAGGATTTGATATTGTTATTGTTATAGTGCTTTCATATTCTAGCATAGTATTGTGTTCCCATTTGCTATTTGTATTACTAAAACATTATCAAAAAAATAAGACTACTATATTGGAGGTAGAAATATCAAAATAGGGATTTGCGTTGAAGGCAAATCACTATATAGCCACACAAAAAATACATATAACTTGTGTTGTAGGTTGCATGAAGGAAAAATTATTCAATCCACATCACATTTGGTGATATCTTTCTCTTTTATTTATTTGTCATTTCATAAATTTCGTGCAATAGATTAGTTTGTTATATAATTGTTTCATTATTCTTGTTACAATAGTGATTTCATTGTAGTCTTTATTTTGTTTTTTGTACAGTATAGGTGGTAGCTTCCTAGATAGAAGTGTGCTTTTAATTTTTTGGTTGTATGGAACAACAACACATGATGCAAATGTTCGTGCAAAACATTCATTTCTGCCCCAATCAACTCCAAACTTCTAGTCCAGGTTCTTATTAATCAACATTTTTCATTTATGCGTTTAATTTATAATATCAATACTCTAGCATCAGTTTCTCTTCTATGTGTTTTAGCTTCTTTTATTAAATGTTCATATTTGTTTAGAGTAAAAGCACTAAAAATATTAATAAGTATAATCTCACTAGTATATTAGTTTAAACAAAAACTTTGGCTAGTTGACCCTAGTGTGATAATATTGAAATCATTCTCAAGAAAGTTTGTTGTTCCTTTGTTAAAGTTGAATTTCTCTTCACTACAATTTCATGTCATGCAAATATAAAGTATAATTTAAACATGTAAAATCTAAACATAGCATCACAATAACCCAATACATAAAACCATAAACATAAAATATCTCATAATATAAAATAATCCAATGTCCATATACATGAACAAAATACAATATGACTATCTTAAGAGGAGACTTCTTGATGATCCCTTGCTCGCATCACTCTTATACCACTATTATACATCCTCATTTAACAATGGGATTGAGATTGAGACCTCTCCTACAATGCCATAGATACCCCATAAGGATAATCTACTCTCCTAATGTGTTGATCTCTATTGCACACTATCTAACTGTTGCATAAAATGTGAAAGAAAGGCATCATTTGATAGCATAGGCATGGATCTCCACGCATCATACTTTGTGAACCTCTCCCTTGAGCCTGTCCCTCTCTACACAAATGACATCTAGCTCTAACCAAAGCTTCTGCCACCCTTGGATAGTTGAATCTCTATCTACCTTTCTCTATCTCACACCCAATTTAGAATCCGATCTATGGCTTCCCAATCTCCTCCTTAAATACGGTGCATCTAAATGTGTGTCACCATCAAACCAAGATTCCTAAAGAGAAAATGGGCCCGTTTTAAATGGAGACAGGCCGCCTGACTTGAAGCTTCCCTTTCACACTGCATTTCATTCTTTTCAAATCTCTTAGTTTAATAAAAGAAGTCTGGAGATGGTCAGAGAAGTCTAGGCAACTATGGGACCAACTTCGTATTTTCTAATTTTTCTTCTAATCTGAAGAAGATTATAGATGTTAATCAGACTAAACTCAACTATTTGGTGGTGACCTATGATCTTAGCAATAATCCTTGATTCTCGTTTGATTGGATAATATGATAATAAATCTAATGATGATAATGATTGGATAATATGATAATAAATCTAATGATGATAACGATTGAATAATATGATAATAAATCTTATGATGATAACAAAAATCTAGAGAACTTGTGGGCACCACAATAATAGTTGAGAACCCAACCATATAATGGAAGATATATACATCAAACTATAATTTCAGATAGAGAAGGCTACTACTATGCATTGGAGTACAAAGGGTTTATCTGTTTATCTTATCTTGAAGTCTCGTTGACATCTTGTGTCATACAAATTAGTGTTATTCCATACACATTACAATAATCTTGAGCACTTAATGGTTATAATAATATAATACTCATTGAGAGGATTTAAATATATTAAAGATACTTATATCAAGATTATATGTAAAATAGTAAATTATATGGAAATAAAGCTCTTATTATTTGGCTAATCTATGTCTATTTTTTTTTGTCAAAATAGTTCATACCTAGTGTTTTGAGATATTTTGAATTTTGTGAAATTTTGGGTCTTGACAAATGGGAAGTTTAACTCTTAGGATCTATATTATTAATGGGAAGTTTAACTCTTAGGATCTATATTATTTTGAATTCTAGAGAATCAAAGGTGTGCGTATGAGTAACAATTATGGAATTAGAAAGATGATATAGTGGGTTATAACCTAATTTATTCTTAAATAAGTCATATGAATCATTGAGAGATTCTATGTGAAAGTTTGATCATTTGTTCTTTATTTACATAGAATATAAGTGGATATGGTATACTTATGATTTGAGATGTTTGATGTGGGATCATGGTAAATAGTAGTTTATATTCCATATTTTAAGTAATTTGTATTAGAAAGAAATAGTTTGAAAGATGTTTTGTATATAGGTAAACTTTAATTCAAGTGTCGTTTATGTGAAATGATTTGCATAAATTATTATCTTTTAATATTTTTTTCAATCTTTTTGTATTAGAAAGAAATAGTTTGAAAGATGTTTTGTATATAACTAAAGTTTAATTCAAGTGTCATTTATGTGAAATGATTTTCTTAAATTATTATCTTTTAATATTTCTTTCAATCTTTTCACTTGTATATGGTAGATTAACTTAACTAAGTTCAATAATAATGTATCTTCTATTCTATATAAATTATACTATCAAACTAGTTGCATACAAATAAGTATTAGGATAAGTCTTCGAATATTTATCTATCACATGCTCTCACCTAGCCCATGTGATCTTGGTGATAAAAAATAGTAAATATTTTTTAGTTTTAAAGATGCATCAATTCAAACTAAACACATTGAATGTATTTAGAATGTCTTGTTGATTTTATAATTAGATTATCTTTTCAATTTAGAGTTGTTTTTAACAAACAAAAAAAATTGTTCCTAGAGTAAAATGCTTCTTCCTAATTGTGGTAAATAGAGTTGTCACAATTCAAAACACTTAAAGTATTACACTTCAATGAAGTGTGTTAAATACGGTTAACTAGTGATGGGTATTTGGGAACCTGTGTCAAATTAATTTATGGAGCTAAATATTTTAATTACACACTACTTATAAGATAAGACAAGATTACATAGATTAGATTAAGATATTTATTCTTATTAGATTGTATGTAATAAAGACTTGCATAGATTGATTTTATTTTATTCTTATTGTGTGTATAGAATATGAAATATTGACATTGTTGTTTAAGTGACTACAACATTAAGTTGATAATAATGTCACATATAAAATAAATTATCTTAATGAATAAGAAATATAAGTTATTAGGTATAGGTTATGTGCTTGAGGATAGCTTGAGATGTGGTTTTCGATTCAAAAAAATATTGTGAATTATTGATGAGTATGAGTTTTGTAGGTTACTTTCAATAGATGATAAGTTTGCATGATGATGTAGAGGCATATTGAATTTCAGTTGAATAATTATGTTTATAAACAATTTTTTTTTTATCATTTATGTGTATCTAAGATGGTTAATTGATCTAGTTTATCATGGTAGTTAGTTTTGATAAGTATTGGATTAATTGAAAGTAAATTAATTATTGGATCGATTGATGTTAATAAGACTAATAACCTTTATATGCAATTTATATGATTTTAATAAGACTAACGACCTTTATTGGATTGATTGAAAGTAAAGTATTTTATCAGGTATTTATATGCAAGACTAATAACCCTTTTTAATAAGGAATCTTAAAACTTAATAGTTTGAGTGAACATAAAATATCTTTGGATCAAATTGGTGTTCTAAGTAAATATGAAAATCTCTACATTCATATCTTAATGTCAAACACGTTCTTAGAGTGTGTTTGCAAAATAATTTATTTTAATAAGATTCTATCATTTTTAATCTAAGTGGCTAACATCTAACAAAAACTATATGAGGAAATTGGATCCTAAAAAGGGTTGTGTACCCACTCGTACGGTTACATAAAATATAGAATCAAATAAAAATACCTATTTGCATACATCCAATTCTCGTGTACCTTGATCCCATGGATACAGGGTACATGTAAGCAGTCTAGTGAACAAAGGATGTGTGTAGTACTTAGGTATAGAGAGCTTGTGAGGCCATCTAACTCTATTCTTAAAAACATAACTATACTTTAAATCTAGTTTTATAACCAAGATGGAAGTATGAATGATGTTGATACTCAAAAGTATTCTCATAGTGAATTTTCTTATACCTGACAAGTAGATTGAAAACCAAAGGTACAAGATACTTGTTTATATATATAATCAAAATAATGAAGAAGAATAAAATATTAATAAATCTTAAAAGTTAATGTGTATATTTTTCTACTTAATTACATACTCAAGAAGTAATTAGTTTGGGCTATCTTCTCTAATAAGGGACAATCAAATTCATTATTCAATTTGGACTTTTATGTTCATTGGAATCATATGTCCATATTAGACGAATAAATTATTAGCATAGTCAATTTGGCCCATTCCACTATCCAATATGGGATAGGTAATATAGTTATCTATGCAAGCTTATAAAAACATGCAACATTAACTATGCTTTAACCAAAGATTTAGACTCGTTAGAACCAAACGAGTTTTGGGTCACTTATAAAAAAGTCATAGTTTTCCCATAATATTGTGCCAAAGATTTTTGTGAGAAGAAATATATATATATAATACTATGATTTCTCTATAAGTGAATCAAGACTTGTTTGGTTCTAATGATTTTAATTCTTTGGCCAAAACGTAGTTAATGTTGCATATCCTTATAAGTCTGTATGGTTGAATATATTGTTTATCTCATATTGGATACTAGAATGAGCTAAATTGACTATGCTAATAATCTATTTATCTCATAAAAACATATAAGCCTAATGGACAAAAGAATCTAATTTGAATAATGAATTTGATTGTCTCATATTGAAGAAGATAACTTGAACTAACTATTTTTTAAATATTTAATAAGTACACATTGACTTTTAAAATTTACTAATATTTATCAAAAGAAATTTGTTTTAAACTAAATGAATCATAAAAAAAATCCACTCAAAAATCAATTTTGTAATGGCTCTATCATCCACAAATAATTAGTAAAAAATAAAAATGAAAAAATCTTTGCTCAAAATACCTACAATGGCTTCTCTAGAAGCTTTTTAGTTAGAAGGCCAATAAAGACTTTAGAGCTTTGCTGCTCACCATCGCATTTTATGTGGGATGGTATAGATGCATTTCTAGCTTTTTGGAGTGAATCTAAGCCTTCCACATTAGTTAATTGAGTTGCCTATGTAAACACCTTTTACCTTTGCTACCTTACAAACCTAAAATAAGACACCATACTCAAACCAATCTCCACATTCTAGTCCAAAATAAAATATTTGCTTTAAATGCCACAACATACTTTATACCAAGCTATGTAAATTTGCCATACCAATAACTTGTTTATTATCCAAAAAGATGTAAACAGCACTATGTGGTCGCCAAAAGGAACTCAAATATTGCACTGTTACAGTCTGGAGTGTTTGTAGACCCACTTTGTTATTAGCCAACTCACCACATTTAGAAGACAGGCTATCCTTTGTTTGAATGCTACCAACTCACATTGACGTTCCCATATTAAAATATCATACAAAACATGAACGATTTTGCTGTTGGCTAGAAATGATGGCCAATAAAGAATTAAATGTGTATGTTGCATTAATCCCTCATATCACTAAATAATTGGCAGTTAGGTGTAGCTTCAGCTATGGTAAGCAGCTTAAACAATAAAACAAATATTAAATACTATATGATAATACCCAACATGCATATAGTGACCCAGTATTTTAAAACATAGGAGAATTCATATTTAAGGTGTAGATTCAATTAAAGAAATTGAAATTCATTTTTATAAGTTTGGAGTGTCTATACATTATTATATGTAATTTATGTTTCATAGAAAATTTGAATGGTTTTATAGAATTTTTTTCCTTGTAGTTTATGTATCATAATATTAGTTTACAATATTTTCATGTGTATTTGATGTCATCTATATCATATAATGCTCATTTTATCAATCTATTTGATTCTCACAATACTCAATGAGCATATGTATGGCCTATGTTCATGTGATGATTCCAATGACTTCAAACACACCTATTAGTATGGTCATATTTTACTTTCCTAAAAATTCATAACATTTTAATCCTTTTGAACATATCGATCATTCAAATGCTTCAGTTGTTTAAGGTCCAAAGCCATTAGATTTAGAAATCTTAGCATTCAATTTCATGGATTAGGATTAATAGATTTCAAAACATCTATCATATCAAGCTCTAATACTCCTTTTATAATATGCCTAAACGATTGTTAAAGGTCATTCGAATTCTTTGATTGTTTAAGGGCCAAAGCCATTAGATTTAGAAATATTAGCATTCAATTTCATGGATTAGGATTAATATATTTCAAAGCATTTGCCATATCAAGCTCTAATAGCCCTTTTATAATCTGCCTAAACTATTGTTGAAGCTTATAAATTTGGTGTTTAACATGTAGGAAATCATCCATCAACAAATGGCATGCCTTCAATCTATTTTTTAAATGATATTATTATATACCTTTTTTGTAATATGAAATGCAAACGGGAAACACTGTCAAACCACATAAATATCTTAAAAGCACCTTGGACATAAAATGTGATGACAAATTGAGGAGAGTGATTGTTCAACTTCTGCAAAGGAAATTTTTCATATTTTTTTGGATGCAAACTAAACCCATCATGGAAATCTACTTAGTAAACCTCATTCTAAAATTTTATGTTGAATCAAATCTACTACTTGGTCATCATTCATTAAACAATGTTGGCATCATAGTCATTGCACCAAAATTGATTATAATTGAAAGATCAATTAAAACATCTAATTCAAATCAATTAATTAGATATCCAAGAGAATAAAACACTCTAACACACTTCTAAAACACCTAACTAGAACATAGATTAGAATTATCCCCACCAAGTTATAGATTGAGAGTTGTAAAGATAAAGAGACATGACTACTAAAAAGGGAGGAGTACAAATTTTGGAAAGAACAGAATGTAGGTAAGTTATAGAAATGAGGGGGGAAAGGAATTATTTTTCCCTATAAGTGGATCAAAGTATTGTCCCCAATAAAAAGGTGAAGATATCATAATTAAATAGTAGAGAACTTGTGGATAAGAATAATAGTAAATAGAATTAGAGAATGTGTGTATAAGAATTAAATAGAAGTAGAGAACTCATAATGGAATGTCATACCATGTATCCTAAAATCAATGTCTAGGAAGTGTTGTAATACCATTGTGGTAATGTAGATTAGGGCAAGACACAAAAATGAGATCACTTGGTTAGGTGGTAATTGTTGGAGTTGAGAAGATACAACACCACAGAAGTTCAAAAGATCTTTGCAAGCAAATAACCTGTTACAAGGAGAAGCAACAAAAGAAATGCTCAAGAATGTGGAGCAATGTATTCACCTGAAAATGTAAAATGAATAATGATACAAAAGATAGTTTTTAACTACATATAGATGAAAACCCTAAAAAGGAAAACCCTAGGCTTGCACAATAATAATTAATAAAGTAATTAATTATTATGCACCTAATGTTAGCTTAAGTGAAAAGAGGTAAAAGGAACTTTAAGTAATTAAACAAATATTGTTTAATTAATAAAGTAAATAACCGATTACTCTAACACCCCCCCTTAAGCTAGACTTAGGGAGAAGCTAAAACCTAGAAGAAGCTACTGAAAGCAAAAGCAATGGGTCCTGGCAACAAGGCCAGATTAGGTACCCATGTACAAAATCAATGCAAACTAAATGAAATGGGGTAAAGGAGAAAACCCAGTGGGAACAAAACTCCTCCCCAAAATAGAATGCAAGGAAGGAATGCAATGCACTAATGAAAGAAGGATAGGAGGTGGATAACATGATACCCCCCATAGACAACTTCTATCATATAAGTACATGTACAATGGTCTCTATAGGAGAGATAGAAAGAGAGAAGAAGGCCCCCCCACAATGAAGAAACTCCTGTCACAATGGTAGATGGCTGATGTAGAATCCAAAAGGAGATCTTGAAGCGGCAAATGATATTCCTCCCCTTGGGAAAAAACAGATCCATGGACCTATATCGAAGAAACCCTATGAAGAATGATGAACCAATCTGTCTCAAGATGTGTGCCATGATAGGATGCTGAAGAGTCTCATTGTTTGAACTGAAACAAATAATGCCAAATCCAAACTGATGTGGAGAATACTGAAATGCAACCTTTGAATGCACGGATAATGGTGGGCGAACAGTGATAACCTGACTGTCAAGGTAGAGGAGATGAATGTCTTCAAAATAATCCTCCATATCTGCAATATAGGACTCAACAAACAAAAAAGATATGTCTGCAACATAAGAGTCCAAAGTAGCTATGTCTGGAAGATGTATGATTCCTTGCTACACTGAATCAAGAACAACAAGAGATGCTGATGAAGTCTCAGTCTGAAGAGTAGGAACTGTGAGACAAACCTCTGATCCATCAGAATAAGTAAGGGTGTCTAAATACTCAAGCTCCTTTAAAGTATAATGATCAAATGGTGTATTTTCTCGCCAAGCAATGGATATGAGACAATCTGAAGCAGGATCCTCTAAGAATGGAGATAGAATAGGGTCTCCATAGATCTCCCAAAGACGTGTCCAAAGTGGGTGAGGACAATCAATGTCTGATATAACCAACACAATGTCATGATTAACACTAGACAATATAAGTCCTGCTATGTGATTTCTAATAATATCACATGCTAATCTGCCCTCTAAAGTTGTTGGTTCGGGTATGAGATCATACAAATAAGGCAAAATATTAAGCCACTTACAATGTGTAAGTATACCCTTTGCCCATGACTCATAATTACCCCGTTCTAGAAGAACAACTGAAGGGTGAGTAGAGAAACCCATGATAACTCTTCAAATGAAAAAATTAGAGACTAATGATCTTAGCAATGATAAAGCATATCAACATAACCCATCCAACGCAAACAAACCCCATGTAGGAGCCAAGATGACCAAGTAATTGAGCAAAGTGTAAAAACACACAAAGCTGAATAAAAAATACCTGGTAAATATTCTGATAAAATAGGCTATAGATTTGGAAAGAGCATTGTAACACCTTTCCAACGCCTATTCATTTGCGCAAAACGGACACCGTGGCCAAAAGTTATGAATTTAGCTTGTAGGAAACGAATTTTCTAACAAAAAACGTTTATTTCTAACTTGATTTCTGGAAAATCTACTCACTGTTTGTAGACAAAAATAAAAACCCAGAAATCGTTTCTTGATCCAACAAGCAGAATACAAGAAAATGATTTATTTTTTTACTTTTAGCCAGGAGAAAAATGACTCGCGCCATTTTTTCAACAGTGATTTTCTCCAGATCTGTGCAAGATATGCAAAATCTAAAAGATACCCAGTTCAGATTTCGACGCTGGCTACAAAACCCAGAAATCGTTTTTCCTGCAAATGAGTGAAAATTGAATTTTTGAAGCAAAAATGATGACGGCTCCAATAAAAAACGGTTTGCAACAAACCCTTGTAGCTCCAAAAATCTTCAAAACAAGAACAAGCAGCTGCAGATCTGAAGCTCTGATATCATGTTGGAGTTGAGAAGATACAACACCACAGAAGCCCAAAAGATCTTTGCAAGCAAATAACCTGTTACAAGGAAAAGCAAAGAGAAGCAACAAAAGAAATGCTCAAGAATGTGGAGCAATGTATTCACCTGAAAATGTAAAATGAATAATGATACAAAAGATAGTTTTCAACTACATATAGATGAAAACCCTAAAAAAGAAAACCCTAGGCTTGCACAATAATAATTAATAATTAATAAAATAATTAATTATTATGCACTTAATGTTAGCTTAAGTGAAAAGAGGTAAAAGGGAACTTTAAGTAATATTGTTTAATTAATAAAGTAAATAACCGATTACTCTAACAGTAATGACCACCAAAATGATTTTCTTATTACTAGACTTGGGAGCCAAATGATGAAATCCATGGAAATATTGGTCCATGTTTTTGCAAAGTTAAACAGCATTTTCAGGGTGTTGTACCCTTCACAAAGAGCCCAAGGGGCCAAAGAAAAACATAGTTCAAAAGAGATTGAACTATAGAACCAACCAGAAACAGCTGACAGACAGCTGTAGAAAAACAAAGAGATTAAGCAACCCCAGACATAGAGGGTTCGGAGAAGGCTCCACGAGCCCGAGACCGAGAAGCAGAAACAAATTTCTTCTTCCCAAGGACAACCGACTAGGGAGGCTCGAAAATAGGAAACGAAGAGAACGGTGAGAGGAGTGACCCCGCCACAGACACCATAGGATCACCAAGCAGCGAGGGAGGCAACAAGGCAGTCGAGATAGGATCAACAAGCTGAACAGAAGAGGCTCCCAACGAAGGGTGGATAGGGTCTGACAGAGCAACGACAGTAGGTGCAGGGTCAAGCACAACAACGTTAGCAGAAGGGTCAGGCAACACAGTGTTAGCAGAGCAGTCCAAGGGGTGGTTCCAAAGAAGAGAGATTTGTGGGAGCAGCAACATGAGGGTCACCCAACACAGAAGAAACCTTCATAGAAGAACCCACCATGAGGTGATCCAAGAGAGCATCATTCCACCAAGTCGCAGCGCCCTTGCGGTGGGCATGAGGCCAAGTAGAGGCCAAGTGACCCACCGAAAAGTATCTCCTACACCGAAAGGGGAGACCCTCGTAGTCTAAGAGTTGCTTCCATGGTCTGCCCTCCACCAGCAAAACAACATCCCCATGGAGAGGTTTGGAGATGTCTAGGTCGACTAACATCCGAGCAATCGTGGTGTGCCCAAACTCCCTAGTTATAGAATCCACCATTAAGAAACGACCAATGGTATTGCCAATGGCTTCAAAGCATGATTCCTCCTAGAACTGGAGAGGAAGGTTAGGCAGACGGACCCAAACAGGTTTGGTGCACAACGGCTCCGTAAGGGGGTTGAAAGAACGAGCCCAAGGCCTGATGGACAGAGAATGAATACCCCACATCCATCCTTTGTCAAGAACACAACTTCGCTCACGAGGGGAGCTAAAGGTTGCAATAAAGAAGCACCTAGCGCTAGGGTAGAGCTCAATTTCCCCAACAACCAAAGGCTTCCAGGAAGACATGATCCAGTCATGGAGAGTTGGGAGGGATAGCCATAGACCATTGAACCTACAGATCACACCCGTCTTCAGGTAGAACTCCTCATTTTCAACTATCTCAGGCCCACAGACCACCACCGGGGAGTCCTAGGCACAAGGAATAGATTTTTGGGGAGGCCGAGCACATACTCTAGCAGCTTCAGAGAAAGACTTTACCTTCCCTACAGCACACCCAGCAGCAAGACGAGACCCTTTGACAGGAACAATAACAAGCACCGAGGTAAGGGAGGGTCGGGAGCCCCCAACAGGTCCACACCCAACCACACCTGAGGAAGCAGGAACACTCCCCACCACACACCCTGCGAAAGCTAGAACCAACTCAGACCCTGCCGCATCCCCACATAGTAAACAAGATGGAGCGCCAACCCCAGCAGTCACCACGTCCAGCGAAGGAGGCAACCCCCAATCAAGACCACCACCCCATCCACTGGCGCACCCCCAGATTGTTGCGGAGTAGAGCCACCACCTGACCGTAGCGGAGCAGAGCCGTTCGCGTTTCCATGTTATGTTTGGGAAAGGAAAGATTTGTAATGACCCTTAGCTAAATATTTACGTAAAAATACTCATATATGGAATATTATAATGAGTCTCAACCAAAATATCCACAACACGTTTATATGGATTGCTCCTATAAACTATCTAGAATAGAGTGTTTCATTCAAATAACTCGTGCAATAATTACAAATATTTTTTACTTCATTTTTTGTTGATAACAAAGATTACAATGATCACAAATATATTCATAATGTTGAAATGCCCAAACACTAAAATCTTCCTAATTATTGAAAGTCTCCAACTTGAAGTGTATGTGCAACCTCTGTGTGAAGCTTCCCTTAAAAATCCAAAGAGGTTTCATTCTCTAAACTCTAGGAAATCAATGGGTTTTTCTCCACTAATCTTCATAACTAAAGGGTTTTGTCTTCAAATCTAATAGGTGAACAAAAGTGCTTGACTTTGGAATTTAGGACTTGTTGATATAATATCCAAAGATGATACAAACTAATGAAGTTGTCTACCTTATATAGAGGTTGAAGGCCTAGCATGGGCCCAAAGTTTCTCACTATTTTTTTATATTCAAATTTGAGCCCATTAATGGTGTTGCTAGTTGGTCATGATGGTGGGTGAAGTCCTTCATTTGAACGATGAGGTTCTATGAAAGTACATCTATGGGTGTGAGGTTCTAGGGAAACACATGTAAAAGGATGCAATGTTGGAGGGAGTGAGGATCAAGGGTTGGTGATATCAATTGCACAAGGAAGAAAACGTCCATGGTTCCATAGACAACAAGGGAGCAAGAGGTCGAGGACCAAGTTTTTCGAATATCCAAAGTCAATAGGGAAGTGGGGAACTCAAATAAGGGATTCCAATATGAGAGTTTGCAATCTCACCCAAAGCAAAAAATGTAGCCCAAACACTCCCAAACTTGTAAACAATAGAAAGGGTGCATTACTAGGGTTGTATTTAGATCTCAAAGTTCTAATTATTTCACCCTTGTTATATTGACATATATCACATTTAGTGATAAATTTTTGGGCATTTTTCTTGATGCAGAGTAGGGGTGGAATAGGTTCACTCAACACAAAACAACACAATTCAATCACCTTTCAAGTTTCAAGATTCCAAAAATGGTGATTTACACAAACTCACTAGCATTCACTTCTAGGTCTCCAAATCATCATTTTCAAGCATATCTTTTAGAGAAGATCATCTCATCACAAAACCAACACCTTTTCAGACACCCATTAGGCATGCATTTAACATATCTCATTTGTGACCAGGGTTGTTTTGGACCAAGTTTCTTCAATCAGGTCTGATACGCCAAGAACAATCCAGACACTAAAACTCTTCACAAGTCACATAGGGTCCCATTCAATAGGTTTTATCATCCATCAATACTTACAACTTGTTGTCCTACACTATCACTATTCTACCTAAGCCTGACACATGAGGATGTAAGGCTAGGGCTTGGACAAAAACCCTCCAAACTCCATCCATTGCTCCAAAAGACAACAAAAACATTGAAAAAAAACCAAAAACCTCCATTCCACCGAGTTTGGCTAAGATTCAACAGTGGAATGGACTATTATTTACATTTCTTGGCTACAAACCCTTGAAATGAGGGTTTACAGGCAGTCTACAAAGAAATCCCTCGAACTTGCTACAATCACAATGAAAATCAATGAAGTCAAACCCAAATTGCAGGTGATTTAATTCTCTAACTATTCACATGAGTTTTAGACCATGCCACAACTGTATGGGGCCATACAGGGTTGGTAAACTACAAAAAACACATAAAATTTGCAAAAAATAGAGTAAAATCTTATTGGTTTGTCCACCAAAAAGATTCAACCATCATGCCTCGAAGTTTGTGAGGCCAAATAAAACATGTTTCAACTGTAACTCAATGGTTACAAACAAGATTCTCCCAAATAATTGTTCACCTTCCTCTCAAAAGCCAAAATTGACAAGTTGTGAAGCAACTTTTACACTTGTTTGGCAACTTTCACCAAACACACTAAAATGACCCTCCATGACAAAAATACAATGCAAATGGTCTTCATTCAACCTTATTGCATCAATCAGGTGACAAACACACAAAATACCAACCTAGACACCTAAATGCATCAATTAAGCAAAATGGCCATGGTGCCCCTACACCATACACCTGGAGAGGAAAATTTCTCAAGTTCCACCTAAGATTAGCTCCTTAACTGAGGTCCCATATTTTTAAATATCTTCTTTAGACATCCATGTGGCATATTCAGGAGGTAGACTATACCATTTGACAAGATACTCCCTGTAAGCTTTATGCCTAGTTTGTTTGACCTCCTTAGTGTCCAAAATTGCTTCAAGTTTTAATGGTTCAGAAGGAGGGAGATCTCTAACCCATTCTTCATCAGCAACCCCAACATCAACACCTATACTTGCATCCACAAATCCCTTAAAGGATAGAGGTCAGAAACATTAAATATAGGGGAGATAGCAACTCTAAGAGGGAGTTCTATCTCATATGCATTGGTCCCAAATTTGTGGACCACTTTGCAAGGCCCAATTTTCTTCATCAAAAGCTTGGTGTACTTTCCTTTTGGTAGTCTCTCCTTCTTCAAGTGTGCAAGGACCAAATCTCCCACCTTGAAATGTACCTCTCTTCTCTTCAAATCAGCTTGCTTCTTGTACTTCTCCACACTTTTATGCAAGTTTTCTTTAACTTGATGATGGATCTCTCTCATAGCTTCTGCAAATGCCTCTACTTCAACACTTCTCTTCTCCATCCCTGTCAGACCTCTAAGCTCAAAGACTCCTCTTGGTTTCAACCCATACACCACTTCAAATGGACTTTTCCCTATGCTCTTATTGACTGAATCATCGTAAGCATATTCAGCTTGAGGAAGAACTAAGTACCATTGTTGCCCATGCTCCTTTGTAAGACACCTCAAGAGGTTTCCAAGTGATTTATTGACCACTTTAGTCTGGCCATCCGTTTGTGGATGGTAGGCAGTACTAAAAGTCAAATTGGTTCCAAGCTTTTTCCAAAGTGTCCTCCAAAAGTGACCATTGAGACCATTCCAAAATAATTTTTTCTTGAGATGCTCATGAATATTCAAAAAATGGTGTGACTTATTGTTGGGGATGAGTGAATCTCATTAGTGACTAATTCTAGTTGGGAAATTATGTCATGATACTTAAACACTTGGCTTTTTGGGAATCCTCGCCTTGACTAAGGATCTACTTTCAACTATCAAATAATATCTTGAAGCTTAGGATCTTCATTCCATTCTCAATAAACTTCCTTCAACTGAGTTGTACCAAAAATTGAAAGTGAAAACACTAACCCTTGCTCTTTAGTGCAATATAAAATTATATAAAACTAGTATTATTGCTTAGATATTATTAGTATGATATGCACCACCATTTGTAGACTTGTTGTTTGCCATATTCTCCTCCAATTTGTGGGGATCTACATCAAACCTAAGGAGATACCATTATAGTGAGCTACTAAGAGGAGATAGGGACTTGGTTTCCTTATGTCATTTTGTCCTATCATAGCTCCTACTCTCTGCCCCAACAACCCTCATCCTCAATACAACCTTCACGCATGGCCCCCAAATCTTCTCTCTTATCATCTAGGTCAATAAGTGTACATGTAAAGCAAAGGGCTTTTATAGGTGGGCACTAAACTTCACGGGTTGAATCTAGCCATTATAGAAAAGCTTGTCAACAAAAGGAGTGATCCCTTCAAACTCAAAGAACTACACTTTGAACTCAAGTAGAGTCTTCTTCTATGTTGCCTCCTCTTGAAATCCCTATCCAATACTTTTTTTCCATAAGTAATGCATAAATACTTTCTTTAGAGTATGGTGTACCACTACACCAAGAAACACAACTGTACCTTTGATTTTAAGACACTCAAGAACAAGCCAATATCCAAGGTCAATCTTGTTATCAAAGCTATCAAAATTGACAAAATCTAAGACAAGTTTACCAATGTTACAATTGGTAACTTCACAATGCCCTTTTAAGTCTCAATTTATGGAGTTTGGCTTATCAAATTAGTATACCTCTTCCATGCATAAATTTTACTTGTATTTTTCACTTAGATGATCTTGATCCAAAATTGATGAGGAGGCTTGCAACCCATTATAGTGATACACTTTGTATATTTCTATGACTCCAACATATTAAGCTTTAGTCCATTTATTACTATCATTTTAAATACTTTATTGAATGTTTTTTAAGTTTTCTCACTCAAGAATATGCAAAAATATACTTGTGAATTGAATGTAATGGGTGTTTAAGGATATATGTATACCAATTCACTTTGGTAAGTTCCCATTTTTTTTTCTAGCATTTAGAATGGTTTTTTTATTATGATATTAATTATCATGAAAGAGATAGATGGATTTGACTTGTATGGTAATTATGGAGTTTAGACCTACACATGAATTATTTCAAAAGTCGTTGATAACTTAAAGAACATATTATTAAAGGTCTAGTTAATTTCTTAAAGAATGTATATTGTTAATTTCTAAAATAAAATATTTTGTATAAAACCCACTTTCTTAAAGGATATATATCGAAGAGATTTTGTCATGTGATATTGACTTTAAAAGAATTACTCCTATCTTCACACCATATTCTCTTTTAATAGAGAGGAGGATCCTAAACTTTTTATCCAACCTTTAACATGTTTGTTTTACAATATCTCATTTATATCAAATGGGAGACCACTTTTTTAATAAATTATAGAAGGGATTAAAGTGAACAAAAAAAACATAACTAAAATCAATAGAAAGCTAAGTAAATTTCTTAGTACATTTATTTGTTATAAATGATTAAATATTATTACACAATAAAAATAATTAAAATTATTTACTTTTCTAGTTATATTTACTGTTACAAAAAATATACAATATATATCAAATTGTTAATTGTGTCAACCAACTTTCTCAAAAAATAAATCTATGCATATGGCAAAGAGTAATTCTAAAAACAAACTTATGGATTCAAATTAGCCTTGTCAATGGATCTCCCAAAGAATTCAAAGAGATTGTTTATGCAATTTTCTCTAAACTCATAGATTTTCCTATGTGCATCATAGTAAGATGTGAAAACTACAAAGGTCCAATGCATGATGAAAAAGAACCAACTATTATACTAATACTATTAGTATCACAAGGTAACCGAAGACAAATACCACTATTCATGACATGGACAATTACTATACATAAATATCAAGCCCTTATGCTAAATAAGACCACATTCAATATCAATAACACTAAAAGACAAGGGTCAACATTTACTACTATATTGAGAGTTCAATCCATAAATTGCATTCATATAGAACTAGCATTCTCCTTCAACCAATATCAGATACGCAAGAAAGAATGATGTCAACTACAATTGATGTCTTTATAGCAAATCCATGTATATAAATTTCATACCACCTTCTATATAACAATTCAAATTCTTCATTTCAATCTTCTCTTTATCATTATTAAGTAAAAAACATCCATTCATAACTAATTTATTTTGTCTATGATTTACAAGTGAATATTCAATCTTAAAAAACCAACATATATATATATATATATATATATTCCTTATCAAAAATTTATATATATTTTTTAAAATAATTAATAAATAGTTATTGTTTACAATATATCTAGAATAGCAACATTTATGAATTTAAGATTTGTGTGGAATAACATTAACGAAATGAATTTCAAATGATAAGCTTCTATATAGAACTCAACATCATATGGTGGTGATAAAATTAAAAACCAATCTCAATACGTTCCAAAATATTTTTCCAAAACAGATACAAATATATTCTTCAGCCACTTACAAATGACATTATATAGAAATGAAATATTCAATTTTCTCTTCCATTCCTTAATTTGTAAATTTTCTATAAGCACAAGTATTACCCTCTTAACAGTACAAATCTTATAATATGTTTCCAACTTTATATTAACAACTAAAAACATTTTTTTTTACTTAGTGTATACATTTCTTTGATGCGTCATATGCTGCCCAACATACCCAAGTATCATGAACAGGCACACAACACAACAGTATGTTGTCGAGTTCAGGCATTTCAGACACACTGTTCAATTCCTTCAAGCAGGAGGGGCAATGACAATGTTCTACAATTCTGGGCATGCCAAGTTTGATCAATTAAAAACTTGCCCAACGACATTGTGTTCTGGATGATATAATGTTATGACCATCGATGGTTCTCTAGAACTCTTGTAACTTTCATCTTCTATTCAATAAAAGATAGTCATTTAACATTTGTTGGATAACAGAGGATGAAGATATTTGTGTCCAAGTTGCTTTGTTTATCTGGATGTCTATTGTGTCTAAATTTAATAGCATTAATACGTGTAAACCATATTAAATCAATGCCTTGTGCTCTATCTCATTTACTATTCATTTCTTACTTCCACTAGCAAATTTATTTGTCAAAATGCTAACCACTCTCAAGCTAGTAGTGGGCAAGTAAGCCAATTGCCACAAGATATACATAGTTGTTATGGTTGGTACGAATTATCCTTAAATTCTGTGTGGAATCTCTTGGCTTTGTTCCAATAGCTCACAGAAAAACCTGAGCATATTATTCTTAGCTTTTAGTTAATATTGAAGCTAGAGGAGGAAAACTCTGCACATGTAAATGCACTGCATATAACTGGAAGAAAAACTGTAAGGAGATAAAGAGTCCATACAACTAAATTAAGCAATTGTAATGAAAATGGCCTTTGAGGATTACCTTCGCTTACAGATAAATCCCTATAATATTTCAAATTATAAATATTCAGATAAATCCTTCACTTAACCAGGTAGAAAATCTGACTCGTAATTCAAATGTAAATTATACTTAGTGCCTCCACTTGGTGGGCTTGACGGTGAAGGTATCTCCCTGCCTACATATGCTAAATTCACAGAGTACGGGGATATAAGATTGTCTTACCTTATATTGCTTCCATTTTAGATCACTGGCCTTCAACCTCATAACTAGGAATAAAACTAAATAAAATCTAACGAATCGACCAACAACTTTTTTTGTTAAGAGAAAAAACATCCCCATATTTTTCTGTAGCCCATAAGCATCAGGTGCACAAGTCATCAACCTCATTCAACTTCATGCCAATAGCTATGCTACCAAGCACCACATTCCACCAATACAATACAATGTTCCATGATTCCATCATAAACTGCACTAGACTGCTGCTATGATCTCACAACTAAAGGCGGGGAATGAAATTATAGTTAAAATCCCTGAAAGCAGAGTGGTGCCACTACATAACCTGGAAGTTAAGATTGTGGAATGCCAACCAAATCACGTATCCATGATTTTGTTCAACTTGAAATGCCACCTGGCCAAGAATCTAGCAAGCAGGGACCAAATGACTAAGCAAGGAATAAGAAAACTTGAGGATTGCTATCCGTTTTTGCCTATGTTCCACAGCATTTCTTGGATGGGGACAGCAGGACAGCAGGACAGCAGGGGACGCATTTCAGGGACAGCAATCTGAGGGTTATTTTTTCTGGATGGCAGGAGGACAGCAATATGTAAGAGAGAAAGAGAGAATCAAATTTCAACAAGTTAATGAACAGCAGTATAACAGCAGCAATATAACATGATACTGTTAAAATGATGTCTGTATGAGCCTGCATACCAACCAAATTCCAAAAAGAAATTGTTTGTTTGCACATCTCACACTGTATCAGACCATCGCCAATGCACCTTTAATCTCTTTTTCAACTAATAATGATAACTAACTCTAATGATAGAATTTTGAAGTTTGAGACTTTTTTGAACAGTAAAATCATAAATCCAAATTATTGCTGTGTGGTTAACTATTAGATAGCTTATATCATTAACCATGAATCTGAATCATGATATATTTATTGCTGTTATACTACAGCTGTTGCTGTCACTGCTGTCATGATTAATTTAATTGCTGTTATACTGCTGTCATTATATATTCATTGCTGCTGTTATAACGTGGTCATGTTATACTGCTGTTATAATGCTGTAATGATATATTTAAGTCTATTTTTTAATGTTATGAACAATTTATTTTTAAAACATTATAAAAATTTGCTTTGCTGTAGGGGACACTTAGCTATCCCTGGGACGGTTGAGGGACATCTGAGACGTCCCCGGCCACCTCAGGGACAGCCAGGCATCCCCTAACTGTTTCCTGTTGTCCCCTAAAATGGAGACACGTTCCTGAGATATTTCCAGAATTGCTTGTTGGGGGGGACAGCCAGGGCAATGTCTAAGGTGCAGGGATGCGGCTTTGAGGGGTGCAGATGCATCCCCATGTAACACAGGTTTTTGCCAATTTGAAAACTTTCCCTGAATAGTTTTTCATAATAATATAATATTTTCCACAATTTTTCTATTGTAAATAAAATATTTGAACCTTGGAGCAATGCTAATATTGTCTATCTACATTTTTCAAAAAAACATTACTTTGTAACCATTCCTAAATCTAAAATTTTGAAGAATTACTGCACAAGCATTCAAGTTGTAGTAGACCTCCATTACTGACTCAGATGTATTTAAAATAGAAGTGACACAAATTTATTTACAAGTGGAACTGTTTATATTTAATCCATAATCTGCAGGACATGCATACTCTATTTGATATTCTAACGTACTGTTATTTTCTAAAGACAAACCAACAGAAACATTAGTTTATCGCCTCGAGCCCTTTAAAAGAACATCAAAATACATCTGTGAAAGATGGTGGCATAATTAGTAAACTCGATAAATTTTGCACATTACACCCATCTAAGTCATTCTCTTACATAAAAGATACGAAAATGATGTGGATGACCTTAAAGACTCTGTAATTCTATAAACCGCAGGACCATTGAAGTAATGTATACAACAGGCATATATTTGGAAAATTATTACCATATTATACATAGGCAATAGACTGAAGATGCTCAAATATTATGACGAACAGAATGTGCTCTCTAATATCTGAAATTTTGTTGGCTTAGGAAAAGTTAGCCAAGATTGTGTGAACCCCACAAAAGGCTTCCCAAAACATGTATCCATCGAGGTCCTACAAAGGCCAAAGAAAGTCTTGAAAGATGGTTTTGCCTATGAGTAACACCACTGGCAATGCCTAATCTCCATTGGTGATGTACTCAGGAAAGCACAATTGTGTGCCCTATGTTACCACATGAAAAAAGTATTTTATAATTTATTCTTTGAATATCTACAACAACTATTATCTGAAGAGAATAATTACCGGTGGAAGAATTATGCAACAAAAGTATTATGTTATTACCTCCTATAACACACTCATTTGGAACGCAGCTTCAGGATGACCTTAGTGAGTGCTAACATATTAACACAGTCCCATGATTCATGAATGAGCTAAGTCACGTATATACTTCCCAGCCTTTTGAAAAAGACTTCCAAGGATTCAATGACATGAAACCTTAAATATTATTAGAATGAAAGTTATGAAATATGATATCATTTACCATGCATGAAAAAAGCCACTACAAGAGCTTGCAACATCGCTTAACAAAATTGATTTTAATTTCTTAAGTTTAGCAATCGGGTTTTAAGAGTTGAACTGTTGCAGATACTTAACCTAAAACTTTCCAGCAACTCAATGGTGTTTCTCAGACATTGCTTTGACATGACAAATATACTTTCGTGTTTCCTACATTACTGAACTTATTTAGGTAACTCCAATTAATTCAGGAAACTTAATCGATAATCTACCCAGAGATCCCAGACAAAACAAAGTAAGAGATTTCTTTACGTGAAGCATTTTGTTGTGGAGTATGAGCTCAGTCCCACTTTCTTCCCATTGTTGAACACATTTTTGTGGCCATCATTCAAACCCTACCAGCCTCCGGTTTTCAAAATACAAAAGATATAAGGAAATCTTCTTTGCACATAGAAATAATGCACAAAATGTTTACCTTGTGTTTCCAATTCTGTGGCACCATGCCATCCATACAACATTTTGAGGGTTGTGTCCCCAAAACTGTAGTGAGCTTTAGAAGAAAGCAGTTTCTTGCATGCATGGCAAAACCAGGAAAAGAGAGTGTTGGGCCCATCTTTAGCACTGTTGTCCATTGAAATTGTTGAAATAGAAGTAAAATTCCAGCTGGAATCAAGGATTAACAAAGGAATTTTGTCACTGTCCAAGCTGTCCCTATGTGGTATCTGATGGTGTTATGCGCAATCAGTTCCCAGTGACCTTCAAAAGCTTTCATCTTTTTGGAAATTTAAACTTGTCCAAACTCTAGGTCAAAGTAACAAAGAGTTGCAAGAATTCAATTCACCTTCAACAAGTAGTTCACTAAATGCTGAGTCCAAGATAGCTCCAACCTCCCATTGATCTAATCCATAATGCATTATCTGACCTCTTAAAAGCTTCAACTGACTGTTTGTCAAAATATTTGCTAAAGTAATGTTTCAAACCCTTTCTATACTGTCTGTCTTGGTCTGGACGTTTTTTATCAACTTAAAATTAAAGAAATTCAAACAGAAACCTTACTTTATGTTACGTGCAGACAAAGGGCAATCTAACCATCACACAGAGTTGGTTTTGCAACCAAAGTAAAAACAAGGTTCAAGTTTTGGCTGGCTAAGGAATAGTAATGTTTTCAGAATGATGAATTTATTCAGACTGTGTATTTGTAGTAAGAGTAACATTTCCATCAAAACATGGTGAAACTCAACACATAAAATTACAACTAAAACTCTTTACAATAAAACTGTTGAACTCAAAAGTTCAAGGTTTTCTTTCTCAAGACATAAGTAAGGTTTTTTTTGCTTTGTATATTACAAGTAGACCGTAGAATTCTCATCAATTGATTATGAAGCTCACCTCAAATGTAAGCGCAAACTCTCAAATCCAGGATTTCTCCACAACATTAAGGAATACAAATCTGTACACCTGCAAAAAATCATTCATGAAGAATTGGTTAAGTTGAGCAGCTACAAGTTTGTCATCCACAGAACTGCAAGTGAGCGTTTAATCAAAGCTTCAACCACCATTTTCAGGTCTGGATGATGAGATGAATGTCAGCAACTATGCTGAGAATCTAAAGCAGTAAAACTCATATCTGTGTTGAAAGATTGTCCTGAAGCACTTGAGTAATGCCCAGGGGGGCACTATTACTAGCAGACCTCTTAAATTTCAATATCTTGCAAATCCACGATAAATTGAGCAGCTTCAAGTTTGTCGTCTACAGAACTGCAAGTTAGAGTCTAATCAAAGCTTCAACCACCATTTTCAGGTATGAATGCTGAGATGAATGTCAGCGACCATTCTGCGAATCTAAAGCATTGAAACTCTTCTCTGTGCTGTAAGATTGATATCCAGAAGCACTTGAGTATTGCCCTGAGCCACTAGTACTAGCAGACCTCTCAATATCTTCTAAGTCTGCAATAAGTGGAAGGGGGCGATCTGGAATATGAGGCAGAGGAAGATCACTCTCCATAATTTTCAATGCTTGATCTATACTCGGTCTGCAATGCAACTGTGGATGAGCACATAGCAAAGCAATCATGACATACCTTTCCATTGCTTCCGGTGTACCTGGATCCTCCATGTCCTGTTCAATTACTTCCAAACTGCTCCCCTTTCTCACAAGTGACCAAGCCCAATCAGTGATATGCAGTGGCTGTGACTGGGCATTTGAAAGGAGAGCCTTCCTACCACTCAGAAGCTCCAAAAGCACAACCCCGAAGCTATACACATCACTTTTCTCTGTTAATTGCCCATACAGTGCATACTCTGGTGCAACATACCCATGTGTGCCAGCAACTCTGGTGCTCACATGAGTCACACCCTCAGGAGTAAACTTGGCAAGCCCAAAATCTGCAACCCGGGCATCAAAATTCTCATCCAGAAGAATGTTGCTTGCCTTGATATCCCTATGAATTATGGCCGGTTGCACATCCCGATGCAGGTAAGCCAGTCCCTTTGCCATGCCCACTGCAATCTTGCAGCGGGCACCCCAATCCAGTCTGGTATGAGACCAACGCCCAAAGAGATGATCATGCAGACTACCATTAGGCATGTATTCACACACTATGATCCTCTGATGGCCCTCTAGAGAAACAGGGGCCATGCAAAAACCCTTCAGTGCCACCAAATTACGGTGCCGAACACTAGAAATTACCTGGACCTCATGCACAAAACTCGCATCACCAGCTGAGGAACAATTCTTGAACCTCTTTACCGCAACAACTGATCCATCTGACAAAACCCCCTTGTAAACATTCCCAAACCCCCCAACACCAATAATATTATCTCTATGAAAATTCTTTGTGGCTGCCCGGATGTCCTCAATGCCAAAACGGACAAGGGTACTGTTAGGGTGCATGGAAGATGGCTCGGCAAAATGAATACGAATATCCTCCACCAAGGCTCCTTTTTTCATGGCTCTCCTTCGTTTCCAGTAAAAAAAACCTAACAAACCACTAATCATAGCCCCCAACAAAACCCCTGCAGCAACAGTGCCATATACCCATGCCAGATTTTTCTTACCGTGTTTTGAACTCAGGTCAAAGAAAAACAAACATTGAGCAGTATTATCATCTGTCGGCCCATATGGGTTCAGAAGTGCAGCAGCATAAATGATTGGATAAGTAGTACAGTCTGTTAAATTTGATGAAGAATTCCCCTTGAGATAAATTGTGGGGGAACTAGATAAAGTAGCTGAGCAATCTGTGCAGGCCGAACCAGTTAAGGTTTGGTTACAAGCTCTAGCCATTGTCTGCCTGCTGGTGTCGGGGACCCTGGCTTCAAACTCTTGTTGTGTTGTGATGTTAAGGCAGCCCTCAGAGATAGACAGGGTATCATACCCACAACGGCTTCTGACATTAAAACTTGGGCCTGTTGCATTTATTTGTGTCTCAAAGGCTTGCCAGCAGTCAGAGGAAGAATTTGTTGGTGGGAGGAATCGACCATCTGTGCGGAGATATTCAGAGAGGACTAAATGCAGGCCCTGTCGTGCAGCCTGGCATTGTTCAGTGAGATCTGTAACTTTGCCTGTATTGATCGTGTCTGAGAAATTTGACAATATTTTGAAGTTTAGTGGGCATTCTGCAGAGACTGAAATGCAGCAGATTGACATCATGAGGAAAAAGATGATTGAAAATTTCGGTTTCAAAGCCATTGTTTCTTGGGAATTCTCTGGTAAATTAGGGTGACGTCAAATTGGGTTTTTAAGCATAGAATTTTAATTCCTGCTGCAGTTTCTGCTTCTTTTGGATGAGGAGTTTTCAACAACTACATTTATCAAAAAATAGGATTTATTCAGCAGAGCACCATCATATTTCACACCCTTTCTGCATCATCCTGGCCCAGCTCAGATCGTCTGATTCAGCAATACCCAGATAAGATTTCTCAAAAGAAAAAGATTCTTCAAATAGAATTTGTTTCCATATATTGATTCGCCCCAAACAGCTTCCTTCATATAGCGGATCATTTCAATGGTTACTGAATGGAATGCAACATTGACAAATCTAGACAACCTGAGAGCAAACATCCAAATCTAAAATAACTTATAGTTTTTGAAACAGCAACAAAATTAAAGAAAAGAAAGAAGCTCTCATAAAATAATTCTTGTCTAGAGCATATCACCTGCCAGACAATGTATACAGCGTAGAAAAAAAAAGAAACATGAATGCAAATCAAAACATCAATTCACGTTACCCAATACGGCACACTTACATAGTCATTTAGAATCATAACCTAATACATGAAATAATTAACTAAAACTTAGAAACTTATTTGAAAGCTCATAATCTAGATGAAATATAAAACCAAAACATAGAAATTTATTTAAAAAAGAAACAGTATTTTATCAAGTACAAATGCTTAATAGGTTTACAGATAATTTCTACATAAGGGCATTCAAAGTAATCTCCGCGTCATCCTATAAGAAAAATGCTAAAAGAAACTGTGATTTCCCATAAGATAACTGCAAGCTGAGAGCTTTACCTGATTTAATACTTGATTCGAACCCACTCAACAATGATTTCTTCTTCACACAACTCTGCCTAAAATAATTGATAAACAATTGCCCCGTTCTTTACACAGTATGCTAGCAGATTGTAAAATACCATATACAAGATTTACCTTGCTTAAGAAACGGACTCTCAGATCTGGCAACCGCTTTAGATTTTCAAGGTTTTTAATAGGCAGATTTAGAAGCAATATTTCAACTGAAATTTATCAAAAGCCGAACCATTTCAGCTACTTCCAGCTTAACCTTCATAAACTTTACAACTAATTCAGCAATACCCAGCTGGATTTTTCGTGGACACGTATGATTTTTCCCTACCCACAAAGTTACTAGGTAACAAACTAAAGCTGCTGAGACATTTAACAAATGAAGAGGCTATGAAACTGTCATTCTAAAATACCCTGCAACTTATCCTCAGGTTATTGTGAAATTAATTTCTGAAACACTTTTGATATCCATTCAAATTCAACCCCCTATTGTTTATATCAAAGACGTATTTACCTTGAACATATCTACTGTAAAAAGTCTTCTGCTGATTAAAGTATTAATTTTTCCCTTATTCATTCGTCTGACGGGGAGGATGCACCTACTCCACTGTTTGAAAAATCTGGTAAATTAAATTGGCCGCAAGAGACTTGGCATTTTTTGTTTACTTATTTATGCCCTCTTTTTGGCTTTCCTATGCTTGACCATGTCAGGCCATTTCCATCATGAAATAAAGTTAATTAACACGGCGCATTACTTATTGGTGGAACCCATGAAAAGGTAGCCAGGAAAGGAATGTTTTCTTTGAAGCTTCTCCAGGTCTGCCCATTGTGTTTGGACTGTGTCCTTCTCTTGACTCTAGCTTGTAGAACAGTAAGGATTTTCACAGCTTAATTTTGTTTAAGCAGTTTTTTACTCTAGTTTTTTCATATATGTTTATTATCATGAGAGATCGGTGCTTGTGAAACATTATTCATGAAGCATGGTCAATGAGTTTGACACCTAAAACTACAGGTTGAAACCTGATAGCAATATCAGAATTGTTCATATTTTATTTTGTATTTAGTATATTATGTGGTCTTGATAAGAGTGATGTTAAAGGTTACAACTACTGTTCCAAATCAAGCATATTTAATTAAAGTTTTTTGTAGAGATTGAGTCTATTTGACTTGTTATCTTATTTACAAAACCTTCAGCAAATGTCATGCTTATAAACCATTCATTATAGAGCTCCCTAACTCATTTGTTTATATGTTGTGATGTTTTAAATACAAAATTAAAATAAGTTACATTTTAAATGAATATAAATAAAAATAATAGTTGTTTTTAATTAAGACTATGTTAAATTGGATTAGTTCCAAGTTCCTGCCATAAGTTATAAAATTTTATGTTTAAATCTTTACATGATAAAATTAAGAGTAAAGTTTTAATAAATTTGATAGAAAAATAATCTTTTGTCATCATGTTTAACTATAAAAGCATTTTTAAAAATTGTAATGGTAAAATTTGCAATCCATGTCATTTCTCATATAGCTTTGCATTTTTTTTGGGAGAATGTCTTAATACATGTATATATTAATAAATGCATAATTTTACATGAAACTAAACCCATTCCCCTAGCCTTTGTCCATCCCTATACACACATATTCCCACACACTAAACCCCCACCTTATCTTTATATACACACTCTAACACATCCATCGTGTCTATGCATTTGTTATACTTAGCTATACACCTATCCAAATATAGCCATTATACTTAGCTATACACCTATCCAAATATAGCCATTATACTTAGCTATACACCTATCCAAATATAGCCATTATATGCCTACATATGTATAACAAATGCATAGACACGATGGATGTGTTAGAGCGTGTATATAAAGATAAGGTGGGGGTTTAATGTGTGGGAATATGTGTGTATAGGGATGGACAAAGGCTAGGGGAATGGGTGCATTTGTTATACTTAGCTATACACCTATCCAAATATAGCCATTATACGCCTAGATATGACCATTTACCCAACCAAGGTCATCTTACAATTGTAAGGTCAACCCCATGGTCATGAACTTGACCCTTGTCTTTCTAATATTCAAATTCAAAATTTTCCTCACTATCCCCCTTTATTTTATCACTTTGAGTTAAGTATTTTTTTGTAAAATTTGATGTTATGTGTAAGTATTTAAAGGCATTCATTTAACATATATCATCTAGCAAGCATCCCCTCTCATCTTAGAGCACCAAAGAAGCAATCAATAGTGAAATGTTTCGATTTGATGCACTAAAAGGATTAATGAATTTGCATACATTATTTTAGTGCCCTTGCTATCTTTGATCTTTTACACACAATCTTTGAGGGTTAAGCTAGGAGAAAATATTCCTTCTGACACAACAATAACCCTTCTAAGGTATTTCTAAATACCACTAACCCTTAGATATTGAAAAAGAGTAGTGTGGATAAAGATCAATTAGGTGAAGCAAATAACATAAATCCACAACATGAATGATTGAATTCAAACATAGAGGATGAATATGTGACTTCAAAATTGATCTAGACTTGTGAACTTGATCCTAGACAAAGCACAAATTTAGCATAGAATTTGAGGCAATTCACTAACAAGGAGATCACACTTTTAAAGGAAAAAATAATCAAGATCCAAAATATTTATCAAAGTTGTGCATTCTTTAGTCAACACACTAAGTAACATCATCCTTCTTCACATTTACTTGCATCCAAGATAGAAAGTACAATTATTTGATTTATAATTTTCACTTATCATTGTTTAGTCTAGGCTTATTTATGTTCAGTTATTTTTATTTACTTAATTGGCCACTGTTAACATTAGGGAAATTTATTTTTAATTATATTTTTGTGAACATGATTGATCCTTCACATTCTCATTTTCTTTGTAGTGTTTCTCATCACATTAATGTTTAAATAGATTTACACTTTTTTGTTTGGATTTTTTTTTTAGATTTGAACTTCCTTTTGCATCATTGTGCTTCATTGATATATCCTTCTTTTAGGGTTTGGTACTTATATGTACTTGTCTTTTACTAACCCTTATATTGGCTTTAGGGTTTGTATTTTCCACTTGTTTTTAGATTTGATTTATCTTTGATTTTTTATTTGAGATTGATATCCCATTTCCATATTATTATTTATGCAAAGAGTTACTTGTGCTCCTAATCTTCCTTTGAGAAAGAGTGCTCACTTAAACCCTAATATGGTGCCTAATCCTTTAACTAGTATTTTTAATTTTGGTCATAATGAGATCATTATAGGTGACCAAGAAGACTATGATCATGATTCACATGTATCTCAATAAGATATTCATCTTATAAGACAAGTTTTGATAGAT
Source organism: Sequoiadendron giganteum (assembly GCA_007115665.2). NCBI lineage: Eukaryota > Viridiplantae > Streptophyta > Pinopsida > Cupressales > Cupressaceae > Sequoiadendron > Sequoiadendron giganteum. The sequence goes on along the minus strand of CM021110.1, from coordinate 335,251,809 downwards.
GTATTATAACAAGATAAATCTCTCAATCAATTGGCAAGTCTCTTTTATAAGACATTAGTGGGATGTCCTCATGGCATAAAAATCTTACAATATCTTGGATCCTTAATGAATATTTTGAATGGTGTATTCTCCAACACATATTCATCTTCTAATCCCAACCCTACCACTTCTATAGCTACTACCAATATCAACCCTAGTGTTACCCCTAAATTTTTTATTGTTTCTACCTAATTCCGTTTTGGATTTGATCCTCGATATGGCTTATCCAAAGGTTACATTACACCTTTTCTTACCCCCACTAATACTTCCATTCCTTCTACCATTCCACTTCCACCACTATTACACCCTCCACTTATACTTTCCATAATGTGTCCAACCCATTCACAACCATTTTCATGCCTCTTACATCCAATCCCCTATTTACTTCCTCTATCTTTTCACATACTCGTAATACCTCATTTTTCCTAATGCCACCTTGGATACACCTTTTCAAGAACTAAAAAATCTAAACTAAATAAATCAAGGATAATAAGAAGTGTATTTTTGCATACAATCCTCTATTCCACACACCTTTATGTTTTAGGTTGTCGCATGTCTATTGATTGTATGATTTGTAGTTCCTTTCTTTGATGTGTACAATGAAAAAGAAGATCTTAGTGATAATTTATAATCACATTGTAGCATGTATAGAGTTCTCTTATGATGGTGTGATCTTACTCAAGTATTTTTCATGGACCCTTAAATATTTTGATATTCAATGGTTTTTATTCACTATCTTTGAGTTCAATCAAGTGCTTTAATGATCTTGCTACTCCTTTCTTACAAAAATAACATGGGATTGAAGGTTAATGTTAAACACCTTTCTAGACGCTCACACAAGATCAATGAAATTTTCAATGATTGTTATTTTCTTTTAATCTTTGTGTGGCAAACTAAAACACCAATTTGATGATGATGAATTAAAAAACATGTTTCTTGAGGGACGACTTCTAGTGACAAAGAATAATATGCACTTAAGTATATTTTCATCTTTTATAGACATGCACACATTTGAAGAATCTTGAGATTGGACTTTTAACATCCAATACGTTTTTCAAGGGATAAATGCTTTTGATCAGAGCTATGAATCAGTGAGGCCACAAGGACCTCATTCCCAACATGAAAACTTAGCAATAACATCCCAATAGGGGTTTGAACCTTAGTGACAAGAATGACAATGCCATGATTTAACCATCACACTATGCCATTATCGGCTATATCAATTTTAATTTTGATATGATTAAGTTCAATTGAATTCCAATACATAGATTCATAAATTATATTTTAATATCAGTATCAAATTTAGTTTATCCATGATTAAATAAATAATTTATCATGTCAATTTTAGTTTTGATATGAATTAGTTTGGTATAAAAATTCATAAATATTTAACTATCATTCTCAATTGAATTGATATAAAATATGATATTCATATCAAATTTGATATCCATAAAAATACTTTTCATATACGAATTTAAATTTTGATATCTATTAAATCAATTTTTATATCAATTTTATATTTTCTATGATTAGTTCAATTGAATTCTAATATAAATTAATTTATAAATTACATATTGATATCAATATCAATGTTAATATCAAATTTTTATTTACTCATTAAATGAGTACAATTCTATCAATTTTAATTGAATTGATATATAAATTCATAAAAAAAAATTCCATCAATCTTAATAATTGAACTAATATCAAATTCAATATTGATAATATTGATATCCATGCAATCAATTTTCGTGTATGAATTTTAACTTTAATATCTATTAAATTAATTATGTATCAAATTAGGTATTCATGAAATTAAATTTCATATTCATTAAAACAAATTTTATATCAGTTTCAATTTCAATTTTGATATGATTAATTCGATTGAATATATATATATATATATATATATATCAAATTTATTTTTTGATATATGTAATTAAATAAATAAATATTGTTTTTGGTTTTCATATCAATTTAATTCATAAACATTTTATTATCAAATTTATTTTTTGATATATGTGATTAAATAAATAAATATTAATTATGTTTTTCATATCAATTGAATTCATAAAAAATTTATTATCAATCTCAATTGAATCAATTCAAATATCAATTTTGATATGATTAAATTGATATCCATGAAATTAGTTTTGTTATATGGATTGTAATTTTGATATCCATTAAATCAATTTTATATCTATTATTATTTTTATATGGATCACTAAATAAATTTTGGTATCAATTCAATTGAATACATAACTAACATTATCATATCAATATCAGTTATATTTTTATATCAAGTTGATTTTACTTTAAATTATATATATATATATATATATATATTACTTTAAATTATGTATCTAGATGCATGCATGTTTATACATAATATTACTAATATATATTTTTATTAAAGTTTGATATTTTTACATATAATATAAATTTTATATGTTTTTAAATTAAATTAAATTTAGTTCAATATAAATTTATGTTAATACAAATTTGTACATACATATTCACATGGATGACTAGACTCCTAATCATCAAAATAAATGTGATTAACATGCAAAATTTTAGACCACAATCATGGATAAACTTAATAATGTTTTGATGCACTTAGATAAATAATTTATAATTCTCCAAATGAACATATATTCTATAAATACTATACTTTAATCTATCTTGATTTATTGATAATAAGCACTTTCAACAATAATTGGTTTAATAAGATATTTTGTGCATCATCATCTATCTTAGATTATATCAACTTATATTTTTGCTGTTTACATTTGAGTTGATAACATTCTACACCTTTGATATTGTCGAGATTTGCAATCACGACAAAATATCTCCTTCAACAAATGCATAGATTATATTTAACTCAAATACATATCATTGAAGTTTAGTTATCAATGTCTCACTAAAATAATCTCCATAATCAATATATTTAATCTACCTACAACAATTAGATCATATACATGTGTTCATAATTAGTTTAAAAATGATCATTGGCATCTATAATATCATGATCTTCATAATGAGACATCAAAAATGATTGATTCATTTCTCATTGTGAAACATATTCATCAATAATATTCTCAAGGTGTAGAGAATTTATATTTCTCTCAATGTAATCAACACAATTTTATTTTATTTTTCACTTGAATAGCAATTCACTTGTTATGTCATCATCTAATAGTCTTTTAACACTAATAATGGTTTGATAATTATAAGGATTTGAGCGATCAATATTTATAAAATAAAAATTTATAAATATTAAAGTGTGAACATCATTGAATACAAATGTATAATTTTATAGATATATGTATAAATATATAAAATTTATTGTTCTAAAAATAAAACTTGACATGTTCAATACCTTTAACTTCTCAAAAATAGTGTGTTTAGTACATGTTTAGCCATATTTTGTATTTATAAACACCAATTAAATAGGTCTTGCACCACTAAATAATTTCTTTTGCTAATCTATAAAAATAAAAATAAAATAATTTTACAAAAATATAAATAATAAATAGAAAATTAATTATCAAAATATATTGTAAAACTATTTAAACAATTCAAATATACTCAAACATGTATCTCTTAAAAAATAAAAAATAAAATATTTTCTTATATTTTAAAAATGATTTTAATATAAAACTATTTTCTATAATAATATTTTTTTCAAATTTTTAAAATTATACAAAAATATTCTCTATAATAAATTTCTTTTAAATTTTATTTTAAAATTATATTATATTTATTTATTTAATGAAATATATAAATTTAAAAAATAATTTTAATTTTTAATGAAACTTAAACTTTTTAAAATAATTTAGACTTATATCCCTCTTATAACAAAATTGTTATTTTTTAAATCTTCAAATAATTTGAATATAAAATCGTCTTAAATTGCAATAATAGTTTTTTCATGAGATATATAAACCTTACGATCAAAACTTTAAAAAATATTTTGCTTTTATTTTAAAACCATCAAATTGAATGTATTTTTTATATTTATTTTATATTTTTTTATGAATGAGTTAAAAAGTTTTATAATAAAATATTTATAAAGTATAATATATGTGGAAAGTTTTATATTATGTAACAAAAGTTGAATCTTGAAGAAATTTTACAATTAAATGTATTTGATTTGAAGTAATATTAGAATGGATGATCTTTCAACAAGTCTTGATATTTCACTTATATGAGCATTACCTAAATTTTTATGTGTTACATAATTCTTAGCTCTTACTGCATGATCCAATGTGATTGCTTGTTGTTTACATTTTATAGAAATTATGGTTCTCATAGAAATTTTTATACAATTTAAGAATTATAATTTTAGTTATGGGTGAATAAGGGTATGAAATTGTGTGGCCATTTCATTAAAAATGTGTCTATTGTTTCTTCCCTCCTTTTCAAACATCCCTTCAAATTTAACTTCCATTGGGTTATACCTCAATCGATTGAGCACAATCGACGATGGTAATGGTATTTTCTTGGATGACTAGTATTTTATTTGATTGTGTCATCTGCCAAGGCTCAAATCCCTTGGGTGGCAATAAATAAGGGATGAAGTAGGGATCATGTCCTATACAACTTTGAAAAATGATGAAAAGATTTAAATTAAAACAAAAAATTTTACTACACATTTATATTAAATAAAAAAAATCATAGGATTGGTCACTAACCTTAAAAAAACTTCAAAATTTGAGCAAATGCTACTAAATTAATTTAGATAGTTAGTCGTATGGATAGAGGTTACCTACAAAAATTGAGCAAATATTGCTAAAAAAACTTAGGAGCCTTTGAGAGTCAAGTGGTTCCATGGATCTTTTTAGCATTGGCGAATGTTAAAAAATTGCACATGTATTCTAATAATACTACATGACAAAAACTAAACTGATGGGAGAAATTTTCAAAAATCTCACCCCAAAGACAACCATTGGAAATATAAGAACTAAAAGGTAGGGGCTCATCTTTTCTAAGATAAGATTATGAGGAATCAGTCTCCTTTTAGTTGAGGGTCTTTTTATGGAGTGGGGGGTTCCATGAAATGAGAAAAAATTGCTACAAGAGATACATTGGAATTTTGTCCTAAAAAATAAGAGCACTACTTTTTAGTTCTAAGATTTTTAGTGGTTGCCTTTGGGGTGGGCCTAGAAGTTTCTCTCATTGGCTTAGAGAATTTTTTTGCCACATGTCATGCATATATAATTTTTAGCATAAGTTTTTTCTAAAAAATGTTTCACCTAAAAATTTCAACACTTGTTGCTTAAAACAATCATAAGACTACTAACTTCTTAAAATTTTAAACTTGCCTATTGCTATAAAATCTATGAGACCACCTACTTATGAAATACTCCTAAAAATTGTCAACACCTATTGAAATGTTTTAGGAAGCCCCTTTTATAGAACTAGTACTTAATTTTTCATGCAATTGTTTTTTCTCATTTCATGAGACCTAAAAATATGTTTGGAACTCTTAAATGAAACTAATTTTTAGAAATGTGTGAAATTATGGTTTCAATTGTGTATGTTTTTTTGTTCAACGTTTCCGATCACACTCAATGATCCATCATCGGAAAGAGGAGAATCTTATACATTTCTAATTGATGGGTTGTGAAAAATTCATACCAACTATAACTATTTTTTAAACAATTAAATAAGACATGATATTAAATCTACCTAAGTTTCTTTCAAAGGCTAGAATGTGTGGTGTGATGTCATTCCACCTTTTAAAAAAATATAATGTAATACACTTCTTTATGCAAAATATTATCTAAGGTATTCTTTTTGGTCAAATTTATGTTTCACAAAATTAAAATCACTACCAAAAGTTAGAATGTCAATTTATGTTCCACGTTCTCCTCACACTGAAAAAGTACTCTATCAAAATTAGTCAAAAATGTTTTGGTACAAAAAAATTGACAATTTATTACAAGAGACCGTAGAAAAATTCAAACATGTACACCACAATAAATAAACACAAATATTGAAGACATTTTATTTTGTCAAATTTATGTTTCACAAAATCAACTTTCATTATTAAAAATCCGAAAATTAAATTATATTTCACATTCTCCTCCAAAAAATATTCTATCAAAATTTATTAAAAACGTGCTAATTAAAAAAATTGAAAAAAATTTCTTCTAGAAACACTCTATCCACTACAGTGGAAAAATTCAAACATATACACCATTAAATAATAAATAAAAAAGCGCAAAATGACAAGGAAGTTAGGTTTATAACATGCAACCTTATTTTCAACGTATGTTCTTCGAGATATAATAAAATGTTAGCGTAGATCAAAATGAAATCAGAATCTCATTAAAAAGTAATGAAGGTGCAAGGCTTTTCACGTCGTGGGAAAAAATAAACAAAGAAAAAACGCCACGCGTCAACGGACGGAATTGCCGTCGATTTTTTGGAATTGGTGTTTTGTGGAGTTGGTAATGCTTTGAAAAGAATAATCAGCTTGGTGACGAGTAATTGTTTTGTTTTAGGGAGATAAATCATAGCTTACTATATTATAAGTTTGATATGGTTGTTTATGACAATGTTTCTATAAACAATTGATGTAAGGTGGAAATAATTTAAATGAAGATAAAGAGAGAGATCTAGAAATAATAATTGTGAATTAAATTTATGATATTTATTTTGTATAATTAATTGTTTATGGTTAAAAGGTAAAAATGATCAAAATATTTTATATATAAGACAAAATATGATGTATGTATGATAGATATATAAAAATTAGAGGCTATTAGTAATTGGTGTAGAGAAGTCAACACATAGTTTTAAAACTCATGTCTTTGAATGGTATGAGGCATAGTTTGAATATAAGGGAGGATTTTTCTTGATCATGCACAAGAAGAAAGAATAGCTTGTAGTGTGACAAAGTTGATATTGATAGAATGGAGACAGTTGGTAAGATTGTTTTGATTGACCTCTAGCCGAGATATTTACTCTTTGTTGTGGCTTAATGAAGTAGCAAGTTGCTTGTTTGCAATAAAAGCATCTTGCATCATGGTAGATAATACACTTACTTGAAAATGAATCCCATTGTAAAGCAATTGAATCATAATTTTTGACTAAGAAACTATGATAATTGGACATATGTGAGTGACAATAACTTGACATCAAGATTTAGTGGCAACATTGTTATGATTATCAATACTCAATAGAGCAATTTTCTAAGCAAAATGAGGTTTAAGCTAGCTGGGAAGATAACGAGAACCAAGTTCTAATGGTAACACGCACACTTGCAGTCCCAAAATATGTTTAGTATTCTTAAGATGAAGTTAGAAAGGATAATGCATAAGCTATACTTGAAGAAATTCAATCCAATACCAACTAGAAGTTTAATGAAATGCCTTCTAAAGAAATGGGAAGACACCCATTTCTAACCATCTCCTAAAATCACCTAGTATCTTGTCATATTCTAGTCATAATCCATTCCCATTTCCTAGTCCCCTTTCAAATTCTCATTTCATTACCCATCCTTACTAAAATAATATCTCCAAATATTCCATTTTCTATTAAATAATTAAAATATATTTTCTTACCCATTTATCCATTCCAAATAATAATACTCATTATCTATTTCTAATAAATGAAAAAAATCTAAAATATCCAGATATATTTCCTTGTAATCCCCCTCATTATGTAATCTCTATTTTTACCCTATGCACACCTATTTATCCAAAATAAATAAATAATTGGAGGTAATTATCATCACCCATTTGTAACCCCCATGACTATTCTTAGCTAGTCAAGATTCCCCACTTTCTCTCATTGAATCTTATCTGTTCATCGAGATTGAATGTCCACTGTTCATGTTCCTCTCTCTAGTTATAATAATCAACTCTTGCATCCAACATTTCAAGGCTTTTTGAATGATCATTTTGCTAGTGCATGTTGCTAATTTGGGTAACCTACATTTCATCTAAGACCAGATATATGGTATCAGAATGGAGGTTCAAACCATGGTATCATTTTGTATTTTAGTTTTGTTTAGCTTTCATTATATTTCTCTATTTGAGTGTTGTCTTTATTTGAGTTTATGGGTTTATATATTGACCTAACTTGGTTTTAACATTTAGATTGTGGGTTTACAACTTCCAAGCAAGCATTAGTTGGCAATATCTTTGGAATTCTAAATATGGGATAAAATAAGTCTGGCCCAAAAGAAGTAATTGTAAGTGCATTTCCATTTGATATTAAGGTGAGGAGAAAGGGAAAAGCCAAGAAACAACTGAAGGCAAATTTATTTTAGGAGGATCAATAAGAAGTGCTTCAAAAAAGTGAATGTCACTCTTTGAAAAAGTATAAAGGAGTGGCATTTGAGAGCTTTATGTCGAGGTTAAGAGGAACTAATGAGATGACTATTTATCAATAATGGGGTTTTCCTTGAAAGTGAACTTGAATTTATTTTGAAGATCACAAGGAGCTCACTAAAACATCTAAAACACCTAAAGGTCACTAGATTGATTAATATATTTTTTAAGATGAAAATATCTTAAGAAGAATAAATTATAGCAAAGTCTTGTTAATTTGGACAAGATGGTTTCTTCATAAGATATAAAGAGTAGGTGGATGCCATTGAGTTTTACCTCTCAGAGAATAATCACATCCAATTTTCACTTGGAAATAGTTTCTTTAACATAGTAAATTTTATTAAGGAGATTCATACCTTGTACATTGCATGATAATAGAGAGAAATTCATTCAAAAGTAGTAGGTGAATATTTGTGATCATAGGCTAAAGTCAAATAGTCGTTGGGAAGTGCCATTGTTGTATCTAAACCTTAAAAAAGTAAAAATTCCATATAGGAAGAGTGGTAATATTACTAGGGTGAGGATCAAGGAGAGGGTGATGTTGTTGGAAGCTCGACGCTTCCACCCCTCAGTTAGCACTAACCACATGATTCGTGACATGATTTAACAACCTCTCATGGATCCTTAATCTAGGATGGTAGTGGATTCTTGATAGGTCATCCTTTTGGGAATAACGGCTAGCTCAACTCCCAACAAGTGGTATCAGAGTGGGGGTTGCAGGTTTGAATCTCGTGGTCACGCTGGGGGGATTGTTGGAAGCTCGACGCTTCCACCCCCCATTCAAAGTTGACCACTTAATTTGTGACATGGTTTAACATCCTCCCTTGGATCCTTAATTTGGGATGGTAGCAAATTCCTGATAGGTTGGCCTTTTGGGAATAACAACCAACTCAACTCCTAGTAGATGTGTGGGCAATGAGTTGAAGATATTAAGTGTCGAGGGAGGGAGAACAACCTTGAGGATGAAAATAAGTGTGGGATGAAGGGGGAGAGGCCACAATTTCCTTACATTTTATTACCACCTGCCATTAATTAAAAATCATATCTTTATAATAAGAAGCAATCAAGTAAGGGTAGTAGGGGTTGAGAATGTTGGATGGGATAGCGAGAACCAAAAAAGGAGGCACATTTTGAGAGATGGCAAGAGGGATGCATCAAATAGGATCTATTAGAGGTTTAACCATTTGAGGATTGTTGAGGCAAAGGGAACACGTGACTAAATAGAGTAGAGAGAGAAGGGAGATATGATGAATTAGGTTTTTAAACAAGAAAGTCTCAAATGAAATATCTTTTCCTAGGAAAATAGAAGTAGGCATTGCAATTTTTAAGATATATCAATGGATAGACAACTTCAAAATTAGATCAAACAAGCCTAATTGAATCTAGTGATAATTAAGAAATATCAAATTCTACACATGCTTAGAGTTGCATCCTAATAATGAAAAATTCATTTGTGTTGTGTTTACACCAAATAACCCTAGTTAGATGTGCCATGATGTCATGTAAAATAATTAGAAGATATGACTTTAGAATGAGAATCTAATGTACATGTGGTATTTGGACAACTAGTTGAAATGTTCTCTATCCAAATTTAAATTCTCTTATAAAAATAAACCCTATCTATAAAATTAAAAAAAAAAGTGTATAAAAATGAATTACATTCTATTAATTGCTTGAAATCTATAAGCCTAATTGATATAAATATGTTTGAAGAACTTAGGTTGTAATGACAAATACCTTTAGGAGTTTTTCTAAGGGACAACCTTCTAATTTTGTCAAACTCTTGGACTGTAACTTAATAATATTGGAACAAAGATTAAAGACATAAATAGCCTTACAATATTTCCTACTCTATTATAAAAGATGTAGATGCTAATGTAAGCAAGTTATGCTTCAATGATCTCTTAAATTTATTAATTAATTTATATCTTAATGATTGATCTTGGGTTCCTAAAATCGAGTTAGAGTTATTTTCATTTCATTCAACACGATAGTACACAAATTAACATTTCACATTCATGTCGACAAGTAATAAATAGTAGGAAGTGAACGACTTAGGCTTAAATATAAATTTAAAATTAAAATTTTTGGAGTCATTCCATGCTTACAAATTTGATCTAGTATAATGAATGAATAAACTAAAAATCAAGACTATTCCCTACAAATTTGTGCAAGTATAATTAAGTTAACATGTTTATGTTGTTTGCTAAATTTTATGCTAAAACATGTCACTTATATATCATTCATAAAAAGGAAAAAAATATACAAGGTATACAATTTTCATCCATGTGTCTATATATATTTAAATTAATTTTGACATTAATAAAATTGTGAAACAAAAGTGACTTATAAAACATTGCATACTATGCAAGTTATTTCCCTTATTAATAAATATTGATAAATACTTCTACAATAAAAAAAATGTTTTACCTTTTAACTATTATTCAACGCTTTTGACTTGGAGCTATGAACCGGCGAGGTCACAAACGGGGGACCTCATCCCCAATTTAAACATTCAACAATTACACCCCAGTGGGGTTTGAACCTCGATGGCAAGAACAACACCACAAGGACTTAACCATCATACCATGACACTATTGGCATAATAGATATTAATATAGTAGAATAAATTTGTATGATTTATTATTTTATGTAAACACTAAAGTATAATTCTAGTTGCAAATATATGAAAAATCTAAAAAATAAACTTTAATAAACCATACAAGAATCAACAATCTAACCAACTAAATTGTTTCTTAAAAATAATTTATTTGTGGATTTAATAGGATTCTAAAACCATAAGAAAGACACTACCATAAAGGCTAAAATAATTCAAGATTAACAATAGAATTCAATCCCTTATATAGTCTAAATATTACAAAGGTAGAGATCCAACTAGCCCTTATAATTTTTATCATAATACCTTGTAACCATCTAAACCATGATTTTTTTCTAGATCCTAATTTTTGGTTGGAAACCATAGACCCAACTTCCCCTTCCAACTCACTCCTAGCACATAACACAATCAACAACCAAACTTGTTGTTGTACCTCATCCATCAAGTAGGAACCCCCATTAAAAAAACTACATAAATCCATCTCAACTTTCATAACTTAAATCGTACATAATTGTATGTTGTAAGAGGTAAAAATATTACACACTAACAGCATGGTTCCATGTAGCTACTCATGACTTAATTTTTAAAGGTATAGGTGGTCCCACAATTTTTTAATTAGTAGGTGTATACTTTGAAATATTTGCCTAAAATAATGGAGCAATTATAGTTTAAAATTTGAAAATTCAATTGTTAGTTGAGAAAAGAAAGAAAAAGAAAGGTTGTTTTATAGTTCATGACGTTAGACAACCTAGCTTATAGATGACTTATAACATATGTGACTATTTCATACTCCCATCATGTAAGAGATACATAATTATACTTTAACACAAGGTACACATACCCCACCTCTTATAAAATTTGATCTTTTGACCTTTCTTTTAAAACACACAATTTTAACCAATAAATTAACTTATAAAAAAATTAATTTATTTTACTATTCATTAAACACAAGATTTTTTTTTAATTCTTTCATTTTTTAATTTACTTTTAAATTTTATTTTTAAAATTTAATAAAATATTAAAAACTAAATATGATAATTATTTAAAATAAATAAACAGGGAAGAAATCACAAGAACATTTTAAAATCTCCTAATATATTTGAGTCATTGATTTAGCATAAAAGAAAGTCTCAAAAGGGAGATCCTCCAAGTATTTAAAACTAGAATATTATAATAATGAATATTAGGTTTGTCTTTTTCTATAAGCATGCACGAAATCAAGCTAAAACTAAATTAGATTTGTTGGGACTTGTGCTATAGAGAAGCATTATTTATTGGGAACTATGATTTGTATATATATATATATATATAGTGAGAAGCCTTTTCCAATGTGTAGTTCCTATGTTTTCGCCATAAATTCATTATTTCTAGGGAACATTTGGTGGAATCTATGTGGAACTATTGAATGTTTATTGTAATTTTCAATGATTATAATGTTAGTAGTCAAAATAATATAATATAATATAATTTATTTTATATATTTATATAGTGAATTATAATATTATAAAGAATTATATGTTTAAATTAGTAGTTATTTTTTGGTTAAGTCATAATTGAAAATGAAATTTAGTCTATTAAAGTTATTCAGACGTTAAATTTAGTTCAAACATTTAATTAAAATTCATCTTTCTTTAAGTTATTATGAGTAGGGATCTAATCCATCAAAGTCATTCAGGAATCGAATCATCAAAGTCATTCAAGAATCAAATTCTCAAAGTCATTCAGGAATCTAATCATATTTTCAAATAATATATATATATATATATATATTTCTTTTTATGGAGGTTTCAGACCTGTGAGGCAGCCCAGCGAGGCACGAAGCCTGCGAGCTGCCAATCAACGAAGGCCACCACGTAAACGATTTAGGAACCCGATACGAGCCCACACGTGCACCTTTTTAGCTTAGAGCCAAGGACTGAGGGGCATCCACACTGCCAAATTCGCCCAGGGCACAATCCTGGCCTCATCCCTTATGATGTCGGAGCCTTGCACTCAGCAAGACTTGATCCCTGGTGGGCTCGTTCCGAACCTTTCAACTTCACCAGTAGACCAAGAGCCCATTGACAATAATTTTTATATTGATAAATGATACAATAAAAAAAATATCATCCTACAAATTAAACTATAATCCTTCAACTAAAAATTATCATTCACTTTCTAACATCTTTTTTTAATAAAATAATACACTTATACTTCTTAAAATTTATTACTTTTAGATAATACTAATATAAATTTATGAAAATGAAACAAAAACTTTCAATAATATAATACTAAAATTTAAATTTTAAATAATAAAAATATGAAATTAGTTGCTTAAAGAATCTTTACAACATACATAAAATAATGATCCCACTTAATAGGAATCTTGCTCTAGGATTGTAGCATGTTATTCCCTATTGTCCGTTGTATTTATCTTTATGCTTTGATTTGTTTACATCCTCTTTAGCCCAAAATGAGTATATGCCAAAAATGTTTTTTTCCTCTCCCCTTATCGACACTAGTATGTCTTTTTATTATATGTGACGTTTATTCCAAGGAGTAAATTATTGTATGCATTGTTTCCATTATCTTAACTTTATTGAGAAATGGATTTTTTTAGTTTGAAATTATTAAAAACTTCTTTAATGTGAATTTTGAGAGGGAAAAATAATTTTCATAGTAAATTTGTGCACTTTGTTCGACAAAGTTATTTTTTACTAGTGAATTATAGATTGATATATAAATATTAAATAATTTATTTGATAAATTGTCCATTGATTTGAAAAAATAAAATAATTTATTGGATTCAAATTATTGGTTGATTTAAAAATATTACATAATGTAAATGGTGGATTATTGATGATTTAAAAACACTACATAATGTAAATGTCATATTATTGACATTTAAAAATATTGCATGATTTAAATGACAAATTATTTTGATGCAAAGGATAAATATTAATTTATTGAGTGAGTATATCTCTTCTCATTGCTAGTTATTTAAAGGTTGTTCCATTTTGAGAGATAAATTATACCAGTTTTATTTTGGGTAAATAAGTCTTGGAATTGACCATCAATTGTTTGATTTATTTAGATCAAGGGTTATAGTAGCTTGTACTCAATACTATTAATGTACAATGTCATTAGGTGGTTGGACCATATTCACATATTTTTAATTTATATATTCGTTTAGAAAAAATTACATTGTTTGATGAATAATAATGAATGGTTGAAGGTGTATTCTTAGAGAAATTTGATTCACACATTTTTTAAGATATTTTTTAGAATTCATCAATAATAATAAAATATAGAGCATTTAAAAATATTTGTACATTATTAATTTATTCCTCTGCATCTCATTATCTTGTTGGAAAATCATAACATATTATGGTGACATAGTGTAAAGTTTTCAATCAACAAATCATGCACACAAAACATTTGTTGCAACAAAATAAAAAAAAAATAACAATTCAAATCTTGAAGATACCTTAAAGAATTTATTTATGGGACCTTAAAGAGGATTTATTAGTGGTATGGATTTATTTAGTATTTAGGAACAAATACTAGATACAAAACTCAATCCAAATTGAAACCAAGGAAGCATTAACACCAATAATATGAAACCCCACATAATTCTAACAAGGGAGATGGATGACACATCCACTGAGATTGTGTATCACAATGCAGTGCATGAAGGAGAAGAAACATCTAAACATGCACAAGAGAGTACCTACAATTGAAAAAGGGTGTGCAAATCAAGGCACGCATGCATGAAGGTAGATAATGTTGTGTTTGCAAATAAAAAGGAACACACAAAAAACTTCACATGCCACTTTATAAAGCAATGCAAGTACAAAATATGGTACATGATATGCAAAATACCCAAAAAGCATACACAAGAGTGGCACTTTATCTTAGTGCATCTACAAATGAAAAACTGCATTCAAAAGATGCCTATAATACCCAAAAAGGATCACATGCTAGAAATACATATAAAATAGCTCAAAAAAGTCATCCCATGCAAATAGAACTATTCTAAGTGTCAAAATGTTTAAGTAATCAACTAGAATGTGAAAGCGTGACAAACTAAATAAAAGGCACTTGGTGAAAATCTAGAAAACGTGCATATATAGTTATGAAGAGATCTGAAAGACCTTTCCAACATCATACAAATCACAAAAATGGAGGAACTAGCCAAAAGTTATGAGCTTTGAAGAGGAAAATGAATATCTAAAGTTGATAGGTGATAAGATGTACCAATAAAAGTTTTGAGAAAAATAATTGTACCATTAGAAAGTGCTCATAACCAACTTTCAAGCATTATCTTGTTTTCCAAACTTGGATATTGTATGTCAAAGTTATGCCAAAAATAAAAAATAGCTCCTTTAGGGAAAAACTAGAGCTTGGGGTTAGGGTACAATATTGACGACAAACTATTGTCAGCGACAAAATATACTATTGCTCATTGAAATATTTCTTGTATACCAAAAAAAGGGTCAGGTTTCTTATAAAACCAACAAAACTCGTTGGAGCCACTAGCATGGATTAGAAACCCACCTAAGGCTAAAAAACCATCAAAGAAACCTTAAAATGGCGTTGAAAACATAGGTACATGGTCAACAATTTTGGGGCAGTTTTAGAGTTGTTGAGTAGGGAAAACTATTGATGGAAATGTTGAAAAAATTACTAGTGGATGGATGAGTTGTCACATAGGCATGAGCAACACGATAAGTAGGTGACTACTAAAGACAAAAAATGTCTCCTCAAGACAAACACAATGGTTCTAGAGTGATTAAAACCTACGTGTGCAATTAAGTGTAATGGTCAAAACACATCTGCCTATTAAGTGCTAACATTGATGGTGGAGAAAACCCTTGGTGGTAAATAAACTATTATATCTATAAAAATCTACCACAAAATAATTAAACCCACCATCAAGTGGTAGGCCTATTGGAGTTGATTCCTCAACCTTATAGCTCTCGAGGATCACCTGCAATCAAACACCTATCACACAAAGAGAGAAAATCCAAAGTTATGGAGGCCAATAGTTGATTGATCCAAAAAATAATTAATCATTATGTGCATTAGATAATGAATTAAAAATAAAGAATCTTTGTAGAAGGAAAAATCAACAAGCAAAAATTAACTCTAGAGAAACCATAGGTGAGGATAAAACGAAATCATGAAATGTGCCCTCATCCAATGACTTGAGACAAAAAAAAACACATGGCCTAAGTAATCTTAAGTAGCTAGAGTGAAAATCGATCTAATTAATTAGGAAATTACCCTTTTATTCTAACAAACATGACCTCTACTATCATACTTTAGGAACTCATATGAAACTCTCATGATTTTAGCTTAAGGATGCTAATGCCTTTAGAAATAATTGCAATCGTCTATCTACCTAATCTGTATCTAAGCTTCCTAAATATTTCAACCCCTACCGTCGTCTAAACTATGAAGAGCATGCGATGATGCCATTGTATAAGTCAAAATATACCCACACCCTTGCCCATATCACTACAAATATAAAAAATAATTATAAACATTGAAGTAATAGACATTGAGAGCTTAATTTTTCAAGTGTCCTCTTCTGCCATGAGCTTCAATACTTTGTGATTTTAACATCAAAATTATTTTTTTAAATAACCATCCAACTACTCCTCAACATTAAACATGAAATAAATGCAAACATTTGTGATTCATGCCACATTCCATGAAAATTGATGTCATTCATGATCTTGTATAGTCATTGAATCTCTCACATGCTTGATAGTGTTTTCAAATTCCAAATCATCGCTTTCATCAACTTTATCATTTATTGGGGTAAAAGCACAAACCTGTGTCACACTTTATAAAGGAATCGACCAACAACAAAAAAAAATTGAACTTCGACCACATAAAAGTGGTTTTTATGTTTTGAATTTCAAAATGATGTAAACTAATGAAATGTAGAACTTTTGATGAAGTTTATTCCTATAAATTTTTAGATTTTAAAAAAATTGTTTTGATTATTTTTTATCAATTTAAAAAAAAAAATTGGAATGCTGTAAATTTTTTTTAAAAAGTGATGTTCATGGGACATCAAGAAACAAATTGAAAAAAACTTCATTTTTCCCTGAATTTTTTTTCTCCAAATAGGTAACTTCAATATCTAGTGCATGGAATTTTTTTTTCAAATTTTGATGAATATTTTTCTTGTAATAATATTTTAAATTCAAAATTGTCAGAATTTGATAGTTTTCATGGGATGTCAACTATTGTCTATTGTTTTAATCATTTAAAAAAAACAAATTTTACCCTTTTGAAGAGGACTCTCTCCTCTAGTGCACCATACATTTTTTAAATTTTTTTAATATGTTTTACTATTTTTTAAATTTCTAATCAACCTTTTTTTTTTAACTTTAACAATCTACTTGCATTTTTTTTAAATAAAATATATTAAAACTAATCAAAATATTAAAAAAAATTACATATTCGGAATCACCACTTCGAGCTCTACCAAAGGGTATTTTTCTTTTTTTTTAAACATCATTCGGATTGAAGATATACTTAGTTGAAGTTGAAAGTTTCAATTTTTTTTGAAAAAAGACGAGTTGGTTGCCAACTAGGATGCCACATAGATAGTTTCGATAGAAAGGGTTTCGGCTAAAACCCTTTCTATAGAAATCCTACACATAAAATAAGCCAATTTCAAAGTGGCAAAGGGGATTTTTTTTTTTGGATTCGGCCAAAACCTATTTAGCTGAAACCCTGTGTGCCATGTATAGGCCACATGGTTTCGATCGAAACTTTTTCGGCCAAAAATGTTTCACTTAGAACTATTTATTTGGCCGAAAGTGTGACACAACTTTGTGCTTTTACCCATTGAATTTAGTTTTTAGCTAACCATTACAATTTTTGTAATATTCATTTTTTCATTTCATTCAATAGTTATAATTAATCATTCCTCCATGTAATCACTTTATGACTTTCACATAAGATTAATATCCTATTTATTAAATTGGTGAGAATCCCCATATACTTGTAGAACTTTATGATATAACCATAAAATAACTCAACTCACTTGATCCATCCTATTATTCATATTCATGCATAAACATTCTCAAACTAAGTACACTAATTCATACTATATTTTATGTAGATAAACACATCTTTTATATCTCCCTTTTGAACCTCAATGTTTTACCTACAAAGAACTATGATATAGGTTGTGATGATGTTCTATCTTACTTGTGTACATTCCAAAAAACATGTAGGTACTCCACATAATCAAGGAATAGTTTTCATCATAGACAAGCAAGCCTAATCTATTGTTATAGCAAATAATATAATATATTTTTATTTTTTCCCATTTTCATCATAGTATGTGACATAATCATGTAAGCCCATTATGTTCCTTGTCGTAAAACTCAAGGATGTAGTGTGCAACTCCTAAATCATAATGAGGAGTTTCATATAACAAGCATTCTCATTCTTTAAACTTGCATATAAGTAACACTATTTAAGAATCCAAAACCTACAATTTCATAGCTACATTTATGACTTAATGTCCTAAATTGGAGCCTTTTGCTTTGATAACCAACCATTATTCCATTAATGTATCATGTGTATAAATGTGTAATACACTCATACATATACCAATGCACTTTTATTTTTTGGTTATACTAGATAGAACTTGGGGAGTCTATAGGATCCCCCACTTGAAAAAATAAAAATATCATATCAAAGGCTAAGAAACCAAAATAAATGGACAAGAACCTAAATAATAGTATAATAATGATAGGATGATTTAAAGTAAAAACTAATGTTAAACTCCATTCCCTTGGGAAAAATACACCACCTAAGAACCAAAAAAAAACTTCACATTGACCAATAACCATGCATTGAAAGTATCATGGAGAGGAAAATAAATATTATAAAAAGTAATGAGCCACCAAAAAGCCTTGGAGCAACATTATTGTGTTTTTTTCAAGTCTTCAAGCTCACTTTCATTCAAGATCTAACATTGTCAAGGGTTGATTATGGTTGCCTATGGTGAATCATGATGGATTCTAGGTTGGGGAGATGCAACTAGCCATCAAGCCAAGCCTAATGACTTGTTTCCTAAGTGATTCCATCCTACATTCAGCCTAAGGAAGGTACATACATTATTAGGGCTCATTTGTGTGATTAGGGATCTCTCAAAGTGAGTCATTCATGTCCATGCTTCATTCTTGCATCTCATTCTAGCACAATAGAATAGGGTTGTATTGCATTTCAGATTTCCTAATCTTAGACACACTTGAGGTTAGGGTTTATGTTCACATTTGAATTCAATATATATTGTTTCTATCAAGGTTTAATTACCAAACTAGGGGTTTGACCGAGGAAAACCTCCCATAAGCAAATCAACTCTATATTTTATTTTGTAGGTATTTTTACAGGTTCAAATCCATAAATCAGTTTGGGAAGGAAGAGCAGAGATTCAAGCACATATATGGACTTTGAATTCCTAAAAAAGCATAATGGGATTGATACGCTAGAAGTGGCGTATGATTCCCACTATAGGAAAATTTCTATATTTTTGAAGATTTTGAGTCTGCATTGTCACAAACCTATTCCAGTCCATAAACCCTAGATTGGGATTGATACATCAGAAGTGGCATATGAGTCCCAGTGTGCCCTAAAAGTAACATTTTTAGCATTTCAAATTTGATTCTAAATCTCCTTTAGATTTCCAAGTGCACTTCTATGTCTTTTTCAGTTTGTTGTTCAGATTTGTACTCTTTTCTAGGTCATTTAATGAAGTTTTGCATTGCATTAGGTGTTAGCATTAGGTCTTGCATTTAATTGGTCTTTCTAAGCCCTAGATTGGTGGTGAACCCCTCTTTAATCATTAATCAGACCCTAGGACACCCCTATTGCAAATCTCTTTCCACTTTACATCCTTGGATTGAGATCTCTAGGGATTGCTTGAGTGAAACTTGAGCGAAATAGGAGCCATATCTCTCTTCCCATTTCCATTGTTTCACAACCAAGGCCTTAAACTCCTTAAACTAACTAAAAATTTTTAGTTTACTCTTGAGGAAATAAGAAAATATCCTTCTTCTGTAGTCATCTATGAATGAAAAAAATATACAAATTTTGATCATGAAGGAACATTCACATGACCAAACACATCTGCATGAACATAGTCCAAAACCCTAGAATACTTATGGAAACTACAATAAAAATAAACATGGTGTTGCTTTCCATATACACAATGTTCACAAAATTTGAACTTGAAATTACAATCATCAAGGCCTTCAACAAGGTTTCTATTTTTCAAGGCTCTAAAACCCTTCTCAAAAATGTGACCAATTCGTTGGTGGCACAAAAATTGTCTTCTTTGTAGGAAGATTCATTTTCGAGGAATGAGCACCCTTAGGTACCCAAAATGTATGGCCATCAAATGTAGCTGCTATGGATTTCTTCTCCACTTTATCAGATGTTGAGGATGAAGAATCCAAAGGTCTCTTCTTTGGTGTGTTGGAAGAACTATTGTACTGAATTGTGCATGCATCCAACTTGTATAAGTTTCCAATCTAAACACCCTTATCCAACACCATAGCTCCTCTCATCATCTTGCATCCTCCACTCAAGAAAACAACTTGCACACCCAAATCATTCAATTTACTCATGGAGAGTAAGTTCCATTCCAAACCCAGGATATGCATGACACTGTCAATCCCCTTCACTCTACCATCAGGGAATCTAATCTCAAATCTACCAAGCCAACAATATTCAAATGAGATTCATCACCCAAATACACCTTCCCACCATCATATTCTTCATCCTTCAAGAACCAACCCCTTTGAGAGGTCATGTGGAAAGAAGCACCCAAGTCTATTAACCACACACCTTTTGATGCATGGGTTGACAAGGCTACGACAAATGCATTTGCATCATCTTGAGAGGATTTTTTAGATTTAGAATATAATAAATTATTTTTACCTTTCTTTTTCTTATCCTCCTTTCACTCTTTGCAAAAATAACCAGTTTTGATGCAGTTCGAACATTTTTCCTTGGACTTTACAAGAGACTTAGGTCTCCCTAGAGATTTGGATTTTGACTTCTTGCCTTTCTCTTTAGATTTACCACAAACAAAAAGGGCCTCCTTAGCCATCTAAGAATATTTCCTTTGCATTGCTCTAAATAACAGTGATGTAACCACCTCATCCATCTTAAAACTGGTGGTAGTACTCACAATGACCATTACTAAGTGATTCTATGAGTCCGACAAAGAACATAAAAAAGCATGCAACGATCCTCATCTTCAATATTGTCACCAACAAAACCCAATTATGATATCAACATGTTAAATGCATTTAGGTAATTTGCTATTGACCCTCCATCTTCCATCTTCAAATAATACAATTTATTCTATAGGAATAACTTGTTTACCAAGGATTTATCCTAATAAACCTCTCCAAGTTTCTTCCAAAGATATTTTGTAATTTTCCCTTCATGGACATTCAGGAGCACAAAATCAGCCAAATAGAGTCTTATTAAACCCTTGACTTTCTGATCCATCATATCCCACTCTTCTTGGGTTGTGCTAGTTGGTTTTGTACCAGATATTGCAGCCCATAAATCTCTATCCACGAGCATATCCTCCATCTTTAACTTCCATAACTCAAATTTTATTCCATTAAACTTATCCATTTTGATTTTATTAGATGTGCTTTCCATCTTAAATTATTGCAACAAGGTTACAAAATACCCTTCTACAAAACTCCTATTGAAACAAATATTAGCTCAAAAACCCTTCAAATCAAATAATGGAATCAAGGTTGGCTAAGATCTTATACCAATTGAAAGGAAGCCGAGTGCACAAAATATGCTTTCTAAACTAATCTAAGTAGAGGAGAGTTGCAAAAAATTCTCTAAACATCTTAAATCAATTACAGTTACAAACAGATGAACATTTAAAATATGTAAAGTAGATAAACAATATAAACCATAACACTGTGATTTATGTGAGAAAAACCTTATAGGAAAAAACCCACACTCCAAACATGTAGCTCAATTTATATTATCAGCAGCAACAATAATTACAATACAATTTTAGAGTAATGCTCTTCAAGAGTTTCACACTACAACAAGAATCCAGAGTAATTTTGATAGCATAATGATGTCTTGACGATTCTTCAACCTGTCATACTATAAATACACTAAGGCATCAAGTATTTATAACACTCCAACATGAAGAGAGGGTTCCAAAAGTTTCCATAATCAAATCCTATGCCCAAGTGTGAACATGAGTTCATTATGACATGTTTTCATAGTCAGAACCCATAAACTATGGGTTTTCTAAATCCAACACATGCCTCCTCAAAATCAGCTTCCACTCAAAATCCAAGGCACCTATACACATGCAGCTACCAAATGCATACTTGGGGGACCCCATAAATGTATCTTATCTATTATGGTGTGAATTGGAAATTGTCATACATGACTCTTACAACTATCATGACTTGTCATAGCAACTTATGACAAAAGCCACCAAGTTAGCCACAAACTTAGGACCTCCAAAGTGGGATGCCTACCTCCACAAATTTATCTTACAAATTATACATGTCACTTTCCATGTAGAATGCCACCTCATCGGTAGGCCCCACAAAGTGACAACGAATTTGGTAGACAATTAACTTAGGAAATAATTAAATAATATCAAATAAAAAATAAATTAAATGCTAGGACTCAAAGGTTGAGACACCTTAATCCCAACATTTGGTGCATAGAATTTTGGTATTGAAGCTCCTCTATTTCAACTTTGTTGATTACTTGTTCTTGAATGCTCTTGTGAAGAATGCTTGAATGCTCTTGAATGCTTGGCTCTTGAAATTGCTTAGATGATAAATGACTTTAGAAGCCTGTTTATATAGGAATTACACCTAATTTACCATTATTTAGATCTCAAAGGCCAACATCAACCAAAAATTTGAATTGAAAACTTGAATTTCTTGCTCAAACCCTAAAAAGGGCCCAAATGGGACTCATAAGCCACTTCTGGCGTATGGGTCCCACTTAGGGGGACTCATATGCCCAAAGTGGCATATGAGTCCCACCCTAGATCTTCGGGTTGGGTTGTTAGAATTTTTTATGCTTTTGTGGATTTTTTTGGGTTTTTAGTTGAAATAAGCCCCGAGATGTAAAATAAATGGTCTTAGGGGCCTATTAATGATGATTTAAAAGGGTATTTAATGTAAGGGTACCAAAATAGGTCCAAATTAGGAAAGAAATTGCACTATCTCCAAGAAGGGAGTACAATTTATGTTGCCATAAGTTGAAAATCATACTAGTTGAAAGATTGATGTTTGATGACTAACAAAGGTGGTGAGTTTTGTTTGCCAAAATTTGAAAAGTTCTATAAAGAGCAAGAGATTGAAAGACATAAGACAACTCCATACGCCCCACAACAAAATGGAGTTGTGGAGAGGATGAACATGATGTTCATGGAGAGGGCTAGGATTATGTTGAGTGGTGTTGACCTTGAGTAGAAGTTCTGGGTTGAAGTTGTAGCCACTTCGTGTTATCTAATCAAGAGATCTCCTACATCAACTCTTGTTGATAAGACACATACGAAGGTGTGGTCCGGTAAAAATACTTCGATGATGCATCACATAGTATTTAGTTGTGAATCTTATAGTCATGTTTTGATTAAAAAGAGGTCTAAGTTGGAGAATGAGGCAGTAAAATATATCTTCATTGATTGCAATTGAGTGGCCCAAAAGGTTCTCTACAATAGAAGTGTAATTTTCTTCTACTATTGAGTTGCAATGAAAGAAAGAGGAGAAACGAAAGGATATCTACACATGTTAGGAAAGAACTAGGAAGGTTTGGTTATTCCTTATTGGATTCTAGTTACATTTTTAATTTTATTGCTAATACTGATGAACCTAGGACTATTAGAGAGGCTTGGGTGTGAATGCTGCAAATTCCTAGATGAAATCCATGGATGAAGAGATGACTATAGTGAAAAAAATGATACTAGGGATTTGGTACCGTTGCCCGGTGGACGTAAACTCATTGGTTGTAAATGGGTGTTCAAGAAGAAGTCTAGTCCTAAGGACAGTATTGAGAAGCATAAGACACAATTGGTTGCTAAAGGGTATTCTTAGGGGAGGGAATTAGCTATGATGAGATATTCTCTCCTATTTCAAATTTGACATCTATTTAGTTCTTGTTATCACTTGCATCACCGTATGATCTAGAAGTGGAATAGATGGATGTGAAGACAACATTCCTTCATGGTGACTTGGAGGAAAAAAAATATATGTCACAACCAAAGCATTTTATGGTTAAAGGTAAAGAACATCTAGTATGAAAGTTGAAAAAGTCTATGTATGGTCTTAAGAAGTCTCCTAAAATGTGGTACCAAAATTTTGACACCCATGTGTTGTCATTAGGATTTTTGAGATCTAAATCTGACGATTGTGTGTATTAAAAATCTGATAATGGTTGTATTCTCGTAATTATTTTATACATAGATAATATGTTGTTTATTGGTAATGGTAAAAGTATGATTTCAGATTTGAAGTCTCAATTGTCAGCATAGTTTGAGATGAAGGATCTAGGTGCAATGATGTATATTCTAGGGATAGATATTAGAAGAGAGAGCTAACAAAAATATTTGGTTAAGCTAGAGTAAGTATGTGAACTCAATGTTGGAGAGATTCAACATGATAGATTGTAGACAGTTAGTTGTTCATATAATGCAAGGGGTGAAGATTTACGTGGAAGATTATCCAAAATCTCCTCCTCAGATGGAGGACATGACCATAGTACCATATGTGATTTTTATTGATAGCCTTATGTATATCATGGTCAATACAAGGCCAAACATTGCCCAAGTAGTGGGAGTCCTTAGTCAATTTATGGTTAATCCTGGATGGTTACATTGGGATGCAGTGAAGAGAGTGTTTATATACTTGTGGGGTACTTCTGATTATTCCCTATGTTTTCATGATTATCTTATTGGACCTCAAAATTTAGTGAGTATTCATGGATATGTGGATTTAGATTGGACATCTGAAATTGATAGCAGAAGATCCACCAATGGATATGTGTTCATGATGTTAGGTGGTGCTATCAATTGGATGAGTAAGTGATGGGTTGTAGTCGCTTTGTCCACTACAAAAGTAGAGTAAATAAAAACTACTCATGCTTGTAAGGAAGCCATTTGGATTAAGAGATTATGTTCTGATATTAGTTTTGATGGAGGATAGATTAATATCCATTGTCATTTTATTAGCAAAGAATCCTACTTTCCATGCCAAAATAAAGCACATTGATGTCCAGTTTCACTTTGTTCATGATATGGTAGAAGATGGAAAGGTGAATTTGGAGAAATTTGACACTTTGGTAAATGTTGTAGATGCATTGATGAAACTAATGAGCACAAATAAGTTTAGGTGGTGTTTCGTTTCCATGGGCCTTGGGGCACTGAGCAGTTGATTATATATTACTCTTGACAGGTCTTCGATAAGTGGGAGAATTTTGGGATTACAGTGTCTCAACCTTTGAGTCATAGCATTTAATTTATTTTTATTTGATATTATTTAATTATTTCCTAAGTTAAATTCCTACCAAATTTGTTGTCAATTTGTGTGGCCTATCAGTGAGGTGGCATCCTATATGGAAGGTGAAATATGTAATTTATAAGCTAAATTTGTCGAGGTAGGCATTCCACTTTGAAGGTTCTAAATTTATGGCTAACTTGGTGGATTTTGTCATAAGTTTCTATGTCAAGTTTATGAAAAATCATGACAACTTGCTATGACAAGTTATGATAGCTATAAGAGTCATGTATGATGGTTTCCAATTCACACTATGATAGATAGGCTACATTTATGGGGGTGCCCAAGTATGCACTTGGTAGCTGCATGTGTATAGGTACCTTGTATGTTGAGTGAAAGCTAATTTCGAGGAGACAAGTGTTGGATTTAGAGAAATCCATAATTTATGGGTTCTAACTATGACAACATGCCATAATGATCTCATGTTCACACTTGGGCGTGGGATTTTATTATGACAATTTTTGGCACCCTCTCTTCATGTTGGAGTGTTATAAATACTTGTTGCCTTAGTACATTTTAATATGGTAGGTTGAAGAATCGTTGAGATGTCATTATGCTATCGGAATTACTCCAGATTCTTGTTGTAGTGTGACACACTTGAAGAGCATTGCTTTGACATTGTATTGTAATTGTTGTTGTTGCTAATAATAAAATTGAGCTGCATTTTTGGAGTGTGGGCTTTTTTCCTGTAAGGGTTTTTTCCGACGTAAATCATAGTGTTATGGTTTGCATTGTTTATTTGCTTCACATATTTTGAATGCACATTTATTTGTAATTGTAATGCAACTCTCCTCTGCTTAGATTAGTGTAGGAAGCATCGTTTACATACTTAGCTTCCTTTCACCAAAGACCACTTGAAAAACACCAAAATATTGTAAGTCTCCCCAACTAGCACTAGAAAAAACTGATAACCAACAACAAAGTCAAACCATGAACTTTCAATGAGTCACTAAAAAATATAACACCAAAGACCATGATATAGACAGTGCACCAAAATCACCAAAAAATGATGAAGAAAAAACCATAACTAACCGCCACCATCAAGAAAATTTCAATGATAACCCTAGAAGAAGATGCAACTCCCCAATCAAAAAAATACTTCCATAGTGGATAACTAGGCTAGACCAAGGGATTTAAGGAATTTTAATGAGACCTCCATGTTAGTTTTAGGATCAGAAATGAAAGCAATCAGAAAATGCAACACACTAGACAATGAACACCACAAGATACCCTGGGAAAACCCCCCACTTGAGGGAGAAAAACCCAACAAAAAAGATCTCTCTTATATATATAATAATGGTAACAATTCACTTTACAATGAGGCCAATCACAAGGCCAATATCCAACACCAACTCTAGATGCAATGACAAATAACAATTTGCTCTTCCTTGATATCGAAATCTACACTTATAGAACCTTCAACCCGCTCTTAATGAAATTCGCACTTGGAGGAATGAATGAACTTGCTTGATATCAAATGGATGGAAATGACCTTGTATAAATACAATTTGTGGGAGATGTTGCACCTCTTCAAGAACAAGGTTGGCCACAATATAAGAAATATAATTACAATTAAATGATGTGAATTCCAAGGAAGGTCGACCCAATTAGAAGATAATATTGTTACCAAGTGAAGCGCCTCTTCACTTTGATTAAATCAATAAATGAATAGTCGTTAGGCTATATGAATTTATTATTCACAAAACTCCACTTCATCTTAGTGAGTCACAAAACTCCCTCTTGATCCATGCCACAAAGATTGCAAAGAATCCTCTTGGAAGTGAAATCCCTCCATTGACATAATCTCAATCCTTTTCTCGAACATGCTCTCAACTCAAGCCTTGAATCCTCAGATTTTAACTCCCTCTGAATGACATTGAGTAAAATCATTCAATTTCTTCTTGATTCAACCTTTATTGATTCTGATATATATTTCTTCTATCTTTTACTCCTCTTGAAAGAGCTAAAGCACAACAAGAGACAATCTGCTCAACTCATATTTCTCAGACACATTATGCAGCCAACATATTTAACATAGAACTAGGCCCCTCAAGGCATCATCACAGTCTGTGCACATAGAGAATGGTATCGATGTGACCATCCAATCACAATGAAATTGTAGTTCTCTTATCATCTCTGAGTCACACTCAAAAAATTTCACAACTAGCATGAACATCTCACAATGAAAGGTGACTCCAAAGGATCTCATCCCAGAGATCACTATTCAAGAGAAGGCACAATCTTTACTACACACACACAATTAAATAAGTGACATTAGATCTGCACAACTCAGCAGACTGAATTTTACCCCAGATTTTAAAAAAATATCAATAATAAAATACTTATCTCGATGAAAGCAACATGCTCTTAAGATCTGCATTTATCTATCCCGAGCTCTGTATTAATTCTGCACTTGGATGCTGACTCTGCTTAGTACAACCAACCTCCTATAATCCAAACTATTAGAATATCAGGATCAGATGCAACTGTAGAATTAATTAAGATGTCGGCCTAAATGCATTCCTTTGCACCTACGCACTCAGACAAAATAACAGAGCCTTATGTCGAGTTCAATATCGAAGATAAGAATACACTGGCAACTATATTCTTTGAATGCAAAGAACTTCACGTGAATAAAGTAAGACCAATAGTGGTGAAAATCATTCAGGCCGAGCCTTTGGCTCTGGCCAAATTTCCAAACTCGAAACACACATATACCCAACTTTAATCGCTGAGCTTTAATAATTACCAGGCAACTTGAATTCTCCTCAGACCCAATATAATTTCGGATATTGATCGCTAGCACAAATTATGCACTAATGATCACACTCGACAGTTCTTTAATTCACAAGGCAGACTGTGCCAATACTACACCAATGATCACACACGACAATGCTCGTGATGATTTGACAAATAAAAACTATATATTCCCCGATTTTGACTTCATTCAGATGACTTCGGCTCACCACTAGAGCAAACTCAACACATCCTAGAATATACGATCCTGTGTATGCTCATGAATAGAGATGATATATTTGAGTACAAGAGGAGTCTCTCGATTGCAGATCTGAGAGACGACTTTGGTGCTATCTGTAATTCCTCTATCGTCGATCGAGAGATCTTCATTACCTGTGATCACCCAATGATGAGAAGATCCCTTAGACAATTGTGCTGATCCCTAACTTGGATGAGCCTTTCGAGGTTGATCTTCCAAAGTTAAGATCATAAGCTTGGATGAAGTGAGAGTAGGGACGATGAAGTAGCGATGGAAATCCATGATAAATTACTTCATGAGAATGATAATCTATCCCTGGCTGACTCTGAGATTGAAGACTTTGAGCAATGCTTGGAATTCCTCCTGTGCGTAGGAACAAGTGATGCAGTTTGGTGAGAGGCAGATTTCGGTATCATGCGATGAATTGTAAGCACTCAGGAACCAAGCATGAGGGCATGCAACTATCTCCACAACCAGAGGTTTTTGACTCCAATGATTCAAATTCAATTCTTTCTGTAATTCACAATCTCTGCAAATTGAGAGAAACCTCATTTCGACTGCTTAACCAATTCTGATCAAATTTCCCCCTTGAACCCGCTCTGATACCATGTTACTTTTAGGATAAGAAATGAAAGCAATCAGAAAATGCAACACATCAGACAATGAACACCACAAGATACCCTGGGAAAACCCTCCACTTGAGGGAGAAAAAACCAACAACAAAGATCTCTCTTATATATATAATAATGGTAACAATTCACTTTACAATGAGGCCAATCACAAGGCCAATATCCAACACCAACTCTAGATGCAATGACAAATAATAATCTGCTCTTCCTTGATATCGAAATCTACACTTATAGAACCTTTAACCTACTCTTAATGAAATTCACACTTGGAGGAATGAATGAACTTGCTTGATATCAAATGGATGGAAATGACCTTGTATAAATACAATTTTTGGGAGAGGTCGCACCTCTTCAAGAACAAGGTCGGCCACAATATAAGAAATATAATTACAATTAAATGATGCGAATTCCAAGGAAGGTCGGCCCAATTAGAAGATAATATTGTTACTAAGTGAAGCGCCTCTTCACTTTGATTAACTCAATAAATGAATAGTCGTTAGGCTATATGAATTTATTATTCACAATAAGACAAAAGTATGTAGCCCGTAGCTACAATCATCAACACTCCAAGGAATCACCATACTCTTCTTTGAATGATGAATCAATTTACCACAAAAAATAGCAATGGTGTAGTCAATAAACACTTC
This sequence comes from Sequoiadendron giganteum, assembly GCA_007115665.2. Lineage (NCBI taxonomy): Eukaryota > Viridiplantae > Streptophyta > Pinopsida > Cupressales > Cupressaceae > Sequoiadendron > Sequoiadendron giganteum. The sequence continues at coordinate 335,221,958 of CM021110.1, read as the reverse complement.
CAATCTTCGATTCTAATATGTAACAAAAATTCCATGTAGCACCCTCATTAAATCATGGAAGTAGGCATGCATGCCATACACTTCCTTCTCTAACTCACAAACCTAGTCTAGTAAAGGCTCTATTTTCCACCAATGTGTACACCAAATAATGGCTCAAATTTGACATTCTCACATCTAGGAACTAGCCCTAGATTATTAGCATGAGCATTCCTTCAAATTGTCCATGAAGAAACATTTTTAATAACCTTATCCATAGAATAACATTTGATACCCTAGTAGCCAATTTTTTCATAAAATCCTATTGGAATGAGGAGGACTACCAACACTAATTCAATCTTCCCCAAACATTGCCTTGACAAATTTCAAGGAAGCATCTTATTTGTAGGAGAAAATATAGAACAAATACTAACCTTAAACAATATATTTATAGTGAGAGTCATGCAAAGTATGAAAATGTTAACTTCTACAAAGGAAATATCCCTTGAGAGTTGACCTCACACTTTACACTAAATCCAATGCTCCAAATTTTTATTGATTAACCTTTTTTAGATGTTTGATTAAAAATACAAATAAGGCTAATAAACAATCAAACCAAAATTATTAAAAGAAAGGAACTAGTGAAAATGTATAAAAATATAGGAACATAAAATACTGGCTAACTATAGGAATGTAAAGTACAAGTACTATGGACCTTGGGATAGAAATTCAAAATTATTTTCCTTAGAAATCCGTGTGACACAAAGACATTAGTGCGACACGTTGTTGTCTAACAGAAACAAAAAATTGAATGTCTAACCTAGTTTGTAAAATTCACTTGTATGAACAAAATACGAAAGGAAAATTTAAAGGATGAAAATAACTAGTATTACATAATTAGCCTTAAGAAAAAACCTATGTAAATATTGAAATAAAATAAACTTAAAATAGATAGCAAGGAGGTTGGAAGAGATATCACTAGATGAGATAATTTTTTCTTCAACAAACCTATAACAAAAAGAGAAGAGAAAATGTTTTGGGTTGTTTGGGGATTCACCTTAGTCAAATCCCTAGTTTGGTATTTCTACCTCTATAATAACCAATAGATAAATATAAAATAGTGTGCACTCTTAATTAAAGTGCATCTAGAAATATGTATAATGATTAAAATGATAGATTTGATAGGATGTGACAATCCCAAGGTGTTCGATGGTATAATAAAAATAAATACTTAACGATAAAAATGAGACCTCATAAGGCTTGAGGAAGCCACAAAGAAAAATAGAGTTGAATTTAGAATGTTGTGAGTGTTGTAGTAAGATGTGGAGTACAAGAGATCCTAGAGAGAGACCAAACGAAAAGTTAGATTTAAAAAGAGAGGAGGGAAGAGAAAGAGAGGAGGGAAGAGGAAGAGGTTGACACATCATTTGAAATCATCTCATTCTATTTCGACTAAACTAGGAAGGTGACAAGTGGAAAAATTATCAAAAATGTCTATTAAATGAAAATTGTCATGGGATGCTAGCATGACACATCAAGGTCCACATGATGCACTAGTATCCACATAATTTATGTTTACAAATGATGAGACACTAGAAAGCATAGAGGTAACAAAAAAGTGACATCAAAAAGTGACCACAAGAAAGGAGGCTTGAGCACCTTGAGTAGAAAAAAGGATAATACAAGAATTGAAATGAGACTACAAAAAATTAAGGGAATGCACACCAAAGTGGACACAAAAAATAGTGTAAAATTGTAAGGGTATGACATTTTTGATGTTATAGATCACAACCTTTTTTCACATGACAATTATGACCATTTGTAAAACCCACCAAATACAAAAAAACACTCAAGGAACCAACCAAAAAACTAAAGAGACTTGACCACAATATATCTACAAAAAAAACCTCACAAAGCTATAATAAATGAAATTCATCCTTTCCCACAACCTCCAATGTCTATGTAGTAATATGCATGGAGCAAACAAAAAATAAATAAACACCATCATCAAGGAGAGAGGCCAAAAGTCCCTTAAAAAAATAGCATTCATGGATGCATGTTATGATCCTAATATGATATACTCGTAAGTATATATTATATATTCCTAAGAATAAGCACTTATGGCATGCTTAAACCCTAACATAAATATTAGTTTATACACTAATACATCTTAATTAGGATGAAGGGGTATGCCCCTACATAGTTTAGCTTATAAATAAGGAAGATAACTCTCTCCCATATCATCAATTATTCAATTAATATCACATTTCTTGATTATTGGAGGTAACCCCCTCGAAGTGGTCTGCTACAATTCTGATTTTTTACAAATATTTCCAAGAAATATCATAAGAAGTGGTATTAGAGCTACGATTTGGGTCATAATTGTTGTTGCTACCATACCCTCCAAACCAATACAAAATTTGATCTAATTTTTTATAGGTTTTGATTTATTTTTTTGATAGGTAAAGGTAGGGTAACCCTGCATATTTTTTATTAAATCTCGAAAAAGCAGCAAACATGACCGGTAAAATCCTTCTGTACCCCTCAATATCCATCAATCCTCCCATTCAACTTCCATCCCTATACCCTTTTCTACCCAAATTAAACCCCTCCTACCTTAATACATTAAAGATTTTCAAATATTACAAATATCTACAACTACTTTTTTCCTTTTCCATGAGAATGAAGATGCATGTTGAAGGTGACTTCCCTCTGCTTCTTCTTCTTCCTTTGCACTTTTTGGAAAAGCTCTTCCCGAACATCTGTCCATGTTGGTTCCCCCAAATTCTCCTCTAGAATGTTTTCTCCTTCAAAAGAAGCAATGCTCAAGCACTCAGACCAGCCACCCAACTCATCTTTTGGGGCACTAACTTGCTCAATATTGCCCCTTGCATTCACTTGAGACTCAATGGATTCCTTGCTGGTGATAGTACCAATTAGATCCTCAATTGTTTCCTTTCCTCCCAGGCTCCTTTCCTCCACTGAAAAATGCTGAGGAGAGACCTCTTTCCACCAGGTTTCTTGACTAATCCTCTTACGCTTGGAACACTGATCAGCAACATGACCAGTGTTGAAGCATCTACGAAATCAAAATGGAACACCTTCATAGTCAAGTAACTATTTCCATTCTCCACCTGGAACTTTCAGGTATACATCTACATGGAGGTCTTTTGATAAATCCATTTCTACCAAAATTCGAGCATAAGTAGTGTGCAAAAAATTTACACAACCCTCATCAACCCCCAAAAATTTCCCTAGTGAGTTTCCAATGGCTTCAAAGCATGATTCAAATCAAGAATGTAAAGGAAGATGCAGAGGTCTTACCCAAAGCGGTGCCAAATCAAAAGATTTTGTTGTTGAGTTGAAATCAGGATGCCATGGCTTCAACATTAACAGATACTTGTCTTCCCAACTCCATTAATAATCGCAGAGAACCTTGCTTCTGTCCTTCTCATTCTCAAACACCACCACAAAAAACCCCCTTGTATTGGGGTATATTTCTATTTCACCCTCTAAAATGGGGTGCCAGGTTTCAATAATCTAACCATGTGAATCAACCAACCCTGGCCCAAACCCTTGAAATCTCCCAATCAATCTTAGCTCTGCAAATATTTAATATTCTCAGACACTTCATTTGCTATTTCCCCATCAAATGTAACAGATGGGATTGATCCAGAACATTGCACTACTCTGTGGTCTTTTTCTCCTCCTGAAAATCTTTCATTATCTCCAATCTTCCTCACTTTCTCCCCCTCCAAACATTGGTCCTCCCTTGCATTAGACTCTTGTCCATGCAATGTCCCCTGCAAGCAGTTCTGGAACCATCCAAACCCTACTTTATACTGATCCACAGCCGCTCAGGTCCCTACTTTGCATGACGTTTCACCACCTTTGTGAATGGCAATGGTTCACGACCTGCAACTCGAGTAAAGCCAGAAGAATCCCATGCCTCCCATCCCTAGACGCGACGAGCTGAGGTGCACGCAGCGACGCTATCATCCTTTGAAGGTAAGTTTTGTGAACATTATTGTGATTTTATGTTTTTTCATTAATTTTCTCTATAGGCCGTAATTTTTATAATTTATTTAACTTTTTAACATTTTTGTAAAGCTTATAATAAATTAAATAGGGTTAGTTCTTTGCAATTTAATATTATAAATAAAATAAATTCTTTAATTTAGTGATCAAATTTTAGTCAAAATTTTCATTAATTGTCTCTATAGGTTGCAATTTTTGATTTTTAATTTTTTTTTTTATATTTTTGAAAAGCTTAAATAAAAATTAGATAGGATTATTTCTTTGAATTTTATTTTTAGACATAATATATATTCTTTAATTTACTGGTCTAAGTTTGGTCCGAACTAAAAAATCAAATTCTCTCTCTCCAAATACTTTCCTACCTTCATAAATCTTAAAATAAAATTATAATTAAAGCCACATCTTTAGGATTAGAGGACATTTCTACACATACAAAATCTAAGGACCCATTTTATTTTACACCATCTAAAATCGAGGAAAGAGTTCCCCAAGGATATGAAACAACAATACATTTCATTAAAGATAAATTGTTTAACCCATTTGCAAAATCCTTAAATGAGGGTTTAGATAGGTTTTCAAATAAATTATTATCAGAATTAAATTCCCAAAGAAACCACAAAAGTGAGAAAATCTAATAAACCAAATCAATGGATAAGAGATCCTTTTTGAGGTAAAAAATTATACCTACCATCAATAAACATTCATAAATTTGATGGTAGAAATGTAATTTCATGGATAGCCTTATATAACAACAATTTGAATTTCATAATATACCAAATAATTTCAAGGTTGACATAGATTTACTATATTTAGAATTAGGACCTTACCAATGGTACAAATGGAAGATGAGTGATAGACAAGGACACATGTTCAATTGGAAAGAATTTAATAAAGAACTAACAACCTTTTATGAGAAACCATGCATTGAAAGCTATTATAGCCAACTAAAAATTATAAAACAATTAAGGTATTTAGTTGAATATAATGTTGAGCATTTGAGATTGACACTTAGAGCTCCTAAGGTGACACCATACCAAAGGCTATAATTGTACATCAATGGAGTTAAAGACTAAATTCAACATGATGTTTGTTTATTGGAACCTTGTACAGTTAGGAAAGTTATTTAACAAACATTACATATTGATAAAAAAAACTCCACCCAAGGTGGAACCATGAGAGTAACTAATAAAAATGTGACTAATACTACTAGAAAAAACATGGAAAACATATTTAACCTAAGAGAAATTAGTAAGCTCTCTCCTAACAAGAGATAGAGAAAAGATAAAAAAATCATATGTTGGAATTGTGATAGAAAATGGTCAAGGATTCATATGTGTTCTAGTAGTGAAGAAAAGGATGAGGATTAAGAGGGAGAAGTACATACAAAAGAATCAAACATAAAACTTAAGAATGAGGATTCTAAGGAAAAAGAAAGCACTACTATCTCTCTACACACATTGAATGGAATAAATGCACCACAAACACTCAAAGTAATTGGTGATATAAAAAATAAAAATGTGAAAGTGTTAGTAGATACTGGTAGTACACATAACTTTATTGATAGCATATTAGCTAATGAGCTCAATTATTTTGTTTATCTAGTCTCTAATTTTCAAGTCATGATAGCCAATGGGAAACAACTATCTTGTGGTGGTAAATGCCATCATAGAAAACTCTCAACGGGAAACTATCAACTAGATTCAGAAATGTTTGCTATACCTATTAGGGGAGTGGATGTATTTTTGGATGTGTAATTCCTTAAACAATTAGGAACAATCTCTTTCAATTTTTAGGACTTATCCATGTCATTTAGGATACATGGGAAAAAGTTTGAACTTTTGGGAATTAAATCACCACCATGTGAAATCATTAGCTCTTATAGGATGGATAAATTATTCAAGAAAAGGTTCTTATAATATAGGGGCACAATTACATCTTATAGAAGCGTGAGATATGATAACTTAAGATCAACCAAAACTTAAGAGATTATTCAACACTACCAACAAGTATTTCAAGAATCCAAGGTTTAACTCTAATTGGAAACCATTATCATGACTTTAAATTAATACCATGAAGAATTATCCATCCCAAAAAAAAATAAAAAAATTCATGCTTGCTTATTCTTAACAAAAATGATGATCCATGGAGAATGTGCTCACATTACAAGAAGATAAAAAAAATCACTCATAAAGATAAGTTTCATATTCCTATTGCTAATGAATTGGAAGCAAATGAAACCTATGAAAAACAATCCAAATGTGTCCTTAGGGTGACACAAGTAGAATAGTCAAGAAAATTGGTGTCACTTAAAGGTGTTAAGATGGACCCTAAGAAGAGAGGATTTTTGGGTCTAACAAGATTTATTCATACCTATTATCCTATAAAGAAAAAATTATTTTAGAAAGGTATTAAAGTGAATATCCAAAAAATTATGGTAGAATGTTTGACATACCAACAAAATAAATGGGAAATAATAAAGATTCTAGGCCTCTTACAAATATTAGGCATTCCAATACAACGCCAAACGAAAATATTAATGGACTTCATTATGGGGCTACCAAAGATAAATAATATTGATGTAATTTAGCTTGTTGTAAATAAACTAATTAAGAATGCATATTTTTGTGGAATCTCTCATCTATTTTCCACTAATATTATGGAAAAAGTATTCATACAAAATATACAAAAACTTCATGGAATTGCTACAATCAAATTGGAAAATAGAGCCACCTTAAAGTTCCTAATCAAGTGGAAGAATTTGCCAATTGAAGATGTGTAGACATCCAAAAATAACATTATGCATTCCACTGTAACTAACATCATGCATTTGTTTCGTCTACTAATCAATTAAAGCAATTTATTGATTTAATCCTAAGGTTCATCAAGCTTAATTAAATAAATCAAATTATTTAATTAAGTTCCTAAGGTTCTTCTTATTTGATTTAATAAATCAAACTGATTTAAAATCAAATATCAAATCCCTAAAATCCCCTAAGTTAATTAATCTAAATTAATTAACTTCTAATCATGATTAGCATTCTCTAGCTTTTGACTCAACTAGAGTCAAATCCAAACTCCTAACTAACCCACCCACTTGCATCAATAAATCAATTTATTGATTTATTAAAAAGAGTTATTTTCCCTCAATAACTCTCATCTTTGACTTTTTTGAACAAAGATTATTCCCCCCAAAACCCTCAACAACATGCATTTATTGACATTTTTCAAATTTGAATGGGCACATTGGCCAAAACTTGCACAAGCTTTGACCAATCCCATCATGCCAAGTGTCTCTATTCTATTGGAGGGGATTTAGTCCCACATTGGCTAAACTTGGCCTCTCTTCTCTCAACTTCTTCTATAAAAGCAATGCATCTTCTCTCATTTTACAACACAATTTGAAGGCATCTAAACTATAGGCAACTTGAGCTCATAGCAACTCATTGTCTATCTCATTTGGCTTAGAAAGGGATTGGGAAAGGGCTCTCTCACATCTTCATGGAGGGCACCAATCCATCATAGAATAGAATAGGTTGTATTTCCTTTTCTCCATGCATGTTTGATCTAGTTTTAGCATTTTATTTGGAGAAATGAACCATGTTATTCTATGAGGATGGCTGAATCTACACAATCCATGTGTAAGATTTCACCATCCTACAAATGGCGCTAGAAGGAGGGCATTATATGGATGTTGAATATTTGTTGTGTTTTGAAATACTAATGATACTACTAATGATATGTGATAATATCTAAGCATTTTTGCAGATTTTCATGTTCACAGAAACCCATTCCACCATGCTTCTCTTATCTGCTCTTCTCTTGCCGTGAACAAGTTTTTGAAATCCTTAGCAAACTTTATTCGAGCATAATGAGACAGTGATCATTCTTTCTAAATGAATCAAATACACTAATCACTCGCATCTTCTTACACGGAAATGAATAGGCGCATTAAAGTTTAAGCTATTAATGATTAGCCAGATTCATATCTTTGAGTTTCATTTTAGTAGCCTTATGCTTGTTGTCTGTCTGAAAAATTTCTATTTGCTTGTGTTCTGTCAAGCTGGAGGAATATCTGACATCCGCAATTTATGCAGCAAGTAGAAGTTGTATTGGTCGGCTGTGTTACATCATATTGTGGTTCTAGTCGTGAGTTTAATTGATCTATGAATGATACTGTGTTACACCATTAATCTGTTACCAAGTAACTGCGTGCCGACTTAGAGAAGTAACAGCAATAGAACATTTAACGTTGTTCATGGAATTTGAGTTCATACCTGCCAATCTCGTAAGTTTGATTTTTTAATTACTTTTATCGATGGTTTCTCTAAATGCAGGTCATTATCCTAATTTACTGAGATTGTTTTACTAAGATTATTGCTCGGTGCATTAATTGGTTTATCCCCTACATATTCTCTATTTTGAACTACTCTTTTGATGTCTCCGTGATTGCATTTAAACTCTTGATCTCAGGCAAATCTAAATAAATAGCTAGGAAGATACACTACTGTGGCGAATCCCTTCATCTCATCAAACGCAGTCACATCGTATCAGTTTGCCTGCTTGCGAGCCTGCCACTTTTGGTTGCCTTTGTTAAACCACTCGCAACAAACTTCAATCCCAATCCATGGTCTGCGCGTACATCTCCCACACATAGCTTTATTGTGTTAGCTGGGGAATAGCTCTTATGGTCCAAAATATCTTCTTAGGGTTATGACTTGTGCCAGCTACGTAGACTCGACATACTATAAAATCCTTTCTTGATTATGTTGTCAGGTATGTCACACCATTCACAACATCTACCTGCACAGGTCGTCGAATTCAATTTTACACCTGCCGATTGCACTAGAAGGGTTCGGCAGTGGCATTAACTTAAGAGACTTTCATTTCATCCATCATTACTTGTTGGTTCTTTAATGCACGTTTCTGTCATCATGACTTGCTTCTATTAAATAATATCACTGTCATGTATATCCAACTGTTATGATGTTGATTGAAATCATTTATGGGATGTTATTAACCCCGGTGGTAGTGAAGGTTTCTAGCAGCAACATAATATCGATTAATATAGACTTGAAGTTCGATTAATGTAGTAAAGTTCGACTTGTTATATGAATGCAGTTTCAATACAGTGAGATACCAATCAAGCAGTATGATGGGGTCGAGTTGTGGATAAGGGAGTTAGCAATGACTATTGTAAAAAAATAAATAAAAATGCAGTAGATGCACTAAGCGTAGTTGGTTGTGGCAGAAAGAGACAACCGCAGTCCCTGGGCAATTCAAATGTTAAATTTGCAAGTCTTTGTCAATTGAGTAGGGGTGATGGAAAGAAAGAGTCAAATTTTGTACTGAATCCGCTAGTTGCTACAGTCTTCCTTTCGCCAAGCCTTTCTCTACCTACTAAGTTTGTGTTGTGGTCTATCTTATGCCGAGCTTTTCTCTGCTTTTGACTATTGCTACGGTCTTCCTTATGTTTCCTCTGTACTGCATTTCTACTGTTGTTTTTCTTACACTTCTAACGAAATACGAGTCATTATTAGGACAGAGGCCACATGATGTCTTCACCAACAAGAAACTACTCTTTGGTAAGAAAATTAAACAAAATCAGGTTGGTATTCAATAGAAGAGAGATGGCATAAAGAATACCGACACTTTTGAGTCTGATAACATTTTCATTAATTAAGCCTACCTCTTAAACATTTAAGGGTGAATCGATGGTAAAGCTAACACCTGTATGATTGATGGATGTTGGGATTATAATGTCAAGATATTAAAAACTCATTCATCTCATTGTCAACGGTCATCCATCGACCATTTATGTCCTTCTTGGTGGGTACCGGAAATGTGAAACTTGCAGGCAATTTACGCATTTTACCAAGTACAAAGTAGCTTTGGGATGGGGGTTTGGTGTACGAGGAAAAGGGTTGAATATATTTGGTATGGTAGCTTTGATTTTCTAGTACCTTCCTTCATGAACTACATTGCATGCATATGCTCAAGATTTTGTTATGTTCTAACTTTGAATTTATTAGTCTTTGAGATTATATGATTTTCTAGTATCAATTCTTAAGTTAGAATTTTTATTTTTTTTTGAATGCATTCATAATTGTAGAAATTACCCTTAATCCCTTGCAATAAATTTCATCTCTAATACTTTTCTTTATGAACAGGTTGAAATCAAGGTGTTACAGGTTGACATCAAGATTGAAGTTGAAGGTTGAAACAAAAGTGAAGGCGAAAAGAGTGGAATTGAAGATTCTTGAAAACAAAACTTGGAAAATAGCATTTTTTAATGCTTGATTTGACAATCTTAGAGCTTCCATTTACTACCCTTTTTTTCTGTTTTTAGCTAACTCACCTTTCAATTTGGGCTTAAAATCAATCAATGGCTTGATCTTTTCAAAGTTGGTTAAAATTGAACCTTAGACACTTACTAGATTTCAATTTGGGATTAAAATTGAACAAGGCAACTTCACATTTCAATTGGTGCTTTTAAAACGAACTCATAATTGCTTTGAGGAATTTAAAATTGAACATGTGTACTTTGTGTTTTGTAAACTTTTTTGCAAAGTAGTGTCATTTAAAAAGGCGTATGCGCTTCTCTCGCGCTTCACGGCGATCTTGAGAATCAAAAGTCTTTTTGGTGACCCTAAGTTGCATAAAAGATTGCCTCCACACTTCAATTTGGGCATTTTAAAATTGAACAAAACATGCGAGTGTGAGCACGATATATTGCGGAGGTTCTCCCCTTTGTTTTTCAACGAAGGTTGTGTGAACGACGGGATATGTTAGCTTGCTATTGTTTAACTTAGAGGGCCTGCCTTGTGGGAAAAAGTAATCACCCAAGGGAACGACCCAACCGGGAACACGCTAAAGCCAAGCGACTTCCACCCGGGATATAAGTGTGGATATTGGAACAAAGGCCAATATCACGAGGATTATTCCGACGAGATGGACAACAATGGACTCTCGCCGACATTGGATAATCCCCCACGAACGGAATGCCCGAATTAGAACCCTTGTTTAGAAATTGGCCAAAACCTTATCTATCTTGTTGGTGCAAGAGGTCATGTCCTCTGAAGCCGCCCCACATAACATGTGGTCTTGTTGTGGAAATGGAAAGTATGCCATGGGAGATTCATGGGTACTAATGCTTGGCTGACCCGAATAAGTGAGTGCCGTGGAGGGGAGCCAGTGTGGTCAAGCATTTAGCCATTCGCACAAGATATGCGCAGCTGGATTTATCCAAGTGGGAACCCAACAAGGTATTGTCTCATCAACCTAGGAGTGTGAAAGTGCTTGGAAAAAACACATTGCTTGATCTTGAAAACATTTGGAAAACAAACATACACAAAAACCTTGAAATTTCAAACACCTTGTGGGGAACAAATACCTATTGACGAACTTGCCCACTCTTGCTTTCCCTAGGAATCACATTCCTAGAGGTTTCTAAGTGTGCAAATTCTATCATCATTTGTTTCCAATAAGGATAAACATAAGGAACTTTTGCCCTATTTTCCTCGATTTCCACACAAAGGACATTGTGGGATGAGAAAGAGAATGGGACACTAGACATATAATTTGAAAACCTAAGCAAGCAAGTGTCTTGGATAAAAAGAACCTCATTTAACCAAGATAAAGAGACAAATTGGATTACATATGTGTTTTCTAACATGATTTCCCGCAAGATCAAAATCCCAAAGCCAAAGTTCAAGAAGCTTAGTCTAAAAGCTCGTGAGGAACGTCTTGAGAGACTTTTCAAATTCAGGGAAAGATTGGTTTATAACTTTTACAGAAAAGCCTCAAGGAACAATCCAGCATTATATGCATTTTATTGTCAACAAAATCCCGAATTGTTTCAAAGGTTTGCATTTCTCCCATAGGAAGTCAAGCATGTTTTTCAACACCTAGGTTTTGTAAAGAGAGAGTCACATCTAGGTTAAGGTTCAAGATCAAAGTTGTCATTCCCATTCATTCATCCATCAAATCAAAGTCTCATTTCATCATCAAACCTTTTTGAGAACTCTAGAATCAAACATCACACTAAACTTAGAGGGCTAAATCAACATCATCATATCTTGGCTTAACACACTTAGCCAACATAGTCTCAAATCATTGAACAAATTTTCTTTGAGATAACACAACTTCTTAAAGTCTATTAGTTCTCCAAAACATTGGCATAACACACTTTGTCAATTCATCCATTTTTGTGCAAGTTCCCTTAGGATAACACAACTTCCTAGGGAAAACAACTTCACAACCAATCTTGTTTGACTTAACGCATCTAGTCAAATTATCACATTCAAATCAAATCAAAAGCCCTTTCAAAGTTTAGCACATACATTCAAAAAGTTTTCCAAAGGTTTCATTCACTCATCTCATCCGTTTTAACCCATCATCATCATCACCATCTTTGATCTTTTAGCTACCCTAGTTCTTCTCTTTTTGGACTTAAAGGATTAGGATCGAACAAATCCCTATTTTTATGGTCCAAACAAGATCTCAACACAAGAAGGACATGGAGAATATTAGAGACATATCAACTTCTATGGACATGAGTCATCTAAATATTGAAGTGAACCTAGCAGGATCAAGCAATCCCCCAAGCAACTCTCCCTTATCATCACAAAATATTCAAGAGGAGAGTCATCAAGAGGACGACATAAATGAAGACATAGGGATGACACCAGAGGAAATCATGGAAATGATTCAAAATCCTAAGAACCATAAAATTGTTAGTGCTATGTTCAAATGCATAAATTCAATAGGAAGAGGAGGGGACATGCCCCCTCCCAACCTTAACACAAGCACTAGTGCAGTTGCATCCCCATTGTCAAATATCAATCAAGAAGTACCTTGCATCACCTCAATCATCACACCAACCTCCCCGATTGTGAACAAGGGGAGTGCCATGTTCAAAGAATTGCAAGAACACCGCCTTGTGACTAATGAAGAAGCAATCATCACCCCTACATTTATTCCGGAAAACTCATTTCACCCTTACATCCCACTCACATTTCATAATCCCGCTGGTTCATCCTCATTTCACACCACACCAGCTTATCAATTGAACATACCAACTCCCCCACCGCATGAGGAAGTTGGTTTGCTTGGAACGACAGAAGCTATCAATCCTTTCTCTTTCTAAAGTGGTGTGTCATCCCTTCCCCCGCTTCCTTTCACATCTGCATCACCTCCTGGAATAGGTCTTCCACCTTTAACCATCAAAATTTTTGCTAATCCAAGCAATCCGACCACCACTTTGAACCCGCTTCTTTTGCCCATATCCTCACAACAAATCGCAACCATTCCTGTCACCACGGTTAATGCATCTATTGGTCCTCAAGTCTCCCAAAGCATGCCTCATCAAGGACCAATTGTCTCAACCACCCCGCCCACAACCCAAATCACAGTCACAACCACAATCCCTCCACCCGCCATGATAGTTGGCATGATTACTGCTCCACCACCAATCCCACCACTAAAGCACAACACGACCAATTCATTCTCCATCATGTTGCAAAACGCACAACAAGCTGCCCGCCAAAAGGCACTCCAAAAACAACAAGCCGCACAAGCACAAGCCGCACAAGCGCAAGCACAAGCTCAAGCTCAAGCACAAGCCGCACAAGCGCAAGCACAAGCTCAAGCTCAAGCTCAAGCACAAGCCGCACAAGCGCGAGCACAAGCACAAGCTCAAGCTCAAGCACAAGCCGCACAAGCACAAGCACAAGCGCAAGCACAAGCTCAAGCCCAACAAAAGACACAAGCTCAATACCAAGCGCAATTGCAAGCAATCTACCTGCAAGCCTACCACCAAGCCCTGCAAGACTTTCAGGCACAACACCAAGCTAAACAACAAGCTTTATTGGCACAACAACAGCTCGACCAACAACAAGCATTGTTGGCAAAACAGCAGCTAGACCAACAACAAGCGTTACTAGCTCAGCAACAACTTGACCAATAGCAGGCTTCATGGGAACAACAGCAGATGGACCAACAACAAGCGCTATTGGAACAGCAACAGCAAGATCAACAACAAGCGTTGTTGGCACAAATGCAAGCTTACCAACAAGCCCTAAACGCACAACCAAGCTCGCAGCAAACACCGACCAGTACGCTCCCCACCCATCAAACACCTCCAACACCTCACCACTCATTCATCCCACCCCCCAACCCAAGCAAGGATGTCGCAACACAGATCAAATTGCTTTCGCAGCAGGTGTTGGACTTGCAAGCAGGAAAAACCACAAGGACACCAGGCAACTTGTGCCCTTATCCATTCGATAGAAGTGTCACCATGGTACCGTTTCCAAAGGGATTCGAGATCCCCAAATTTGATAAGTACAATGGAACGGGCAACCCTGAAAACCACGTCAGGGAATTTCAGGTGCACTGCATGGAAGTTTCATATGATGACACGTATCTAATACGGCTCTTCCCCCGAAGCCTGACTGGTCCAGCTATGGAATGGTTTTTTCGCCTACCCACGGGCATTAAAACATTCGAGGAAATTGTGGAGGCTTTCCTTAAATATTACGCTTTTAATATGGGTGCGGATGTCAGTTTAGAAGAACTATCTGCACTCAAACAAAGAAGAGGAGAGTTATTTGCATCCTTCTTGCAAAGATGGCGATCCAAGGCCAATCAGAGCAAGTGGGCCATGCCAGAGGAACAAAAAGTTTGCACCATCATAGCCAACTTAGATGAAAACCTGGCGTTCTACCTAAAAATGCAGTGCATCACATCTTATGATCAACTAATTCCAAAGGCGCTTAGCATCGAAAGAGCCCTTACTGCGCGAGGAGGCGCACCTACATTCACTCCACCGCAGGATAACCGCCCGTCCAACAACTACAATGATAAACCTCGAACATGGTCGAGGAACAAAAATATCAAGAATGACGGCGTGGTTGATGCTAAGGTAGTCATCAGTGCTCCTAAGCAAAATACCCAAAATCATCATCATCCGCAAACTCATAACCACAACAATGTGCAGGCTAATGCGGTAGTAGCACAGTCACAACCACCTTCCACCAGCCAAGTCAACAATGTGGGTAATCAAGGAGGACCACCTCCCCGTAACAAGTTTCCCCCCAAGAGAAAGTTCACAGCTCTTGGCAAATCGATTGAGTCTGTCATGAAGAAATTGGTCAAAGAAAACCTAATCAAAATGTCTAACTCTGAACAATACACGGAGCCCATGACCAAACCACCATGGTACAACGAGAATCTCCTGTGTGACTTTCACAAAGTTAAAGGACACACCACCGCCAACTACATGAGACTCAAGAATATCATCCAAGACCTCATTGAGGATAAGGTCATCAACATCGAGCAACCGGCTGGAAACCAAGACCTAAAAATCTACACGAATCCGATGCCGAATCATAATCAAGGAAATAACCAAGGGAATAATAAGGGTAAAAAAAAGTATGCTAGTGCCAATCTAGTATACGAGGAGATAGTCGGATGTGTCGACGAGTTGGTCACTGTCATAAATATCAAGGGAACGAACAATGACTGTGGAGTCACCACACGAGGCGGAAAAGTTACCATTGTCGGGGCACCTGCTAAGACCCCCATTACCAACACAAAGGCCGTCCCCTATGATTACAATGTAATTGACCAACTTAAGAGAACACCCACACAAATATCCATCATGGAATTACTAAAAATCTCCGCCGCTCATCGACAGATCCTGGATGAAGCACTAGCTGCCTCTACCGTCGCTACTACCCTTGACACAGAGCAATTTCAGGCTATGGTAGGTAACATCGTTACCCCGAATCTCATCACATTTTCGGACCAAGATTTCCCCCCGCAGCCATCTCATAACCGGGCACTTCACCTCCAAATCCTAGTTCATAAAAAGAAAGTCAAGCGAGTCCTGGTAGATGGTGGTGCAGGTCTTAATATTTGTTCTCTGAAACTTATAAAGAAATTGGGATTCACCGAGGATTCCATCAATAAAAACAAAAGTATCACCATAAGAGCATATGATGACCAAGAAAGAGTGTCTCAGGGCACTATCAAGATCCCCATCCAAGTGGGGCCAACAACCATGGAAACAACTTGTCAAGTTCTTGACCTTGATTTACCATACAACATCCTCCTAGGACGCCCATGGATACACAGAATGAAGGCAGTGGCCTCAACCTATCATCAGTGCATTAAGTTCTCATATCAAAACAAGGAGGTTACCATATATGGGGATCCCGAACCCTTCACCTATTGCAAAAAATTGGAAGCCAAGTTTTACAAGATCCCTCAAGTACCTAAAAATGATGAAGGACCATCCACTTCATACATAGACCCAGCTAATCTCGCCTCCACTTCTGCAACAGAGACACCCGCCATCCCCGACATATCCGAGATCAAGAACATGATACAGGACAATGGATGTGGTGATTATAGAATGAAGAGAAATGCTTTTGTTTTAGGAGAGTTACCACAATCTCCTAGATCACATGGGAAACCACAATTGACTCAAACACCTGTCTGCACTAGAACAAAACCCTCTGGATTCCATAGTTGGGGGGATCTCAGTCAGTAAAATGTGGACGAGGAGGACATCACAAACACTCTGTACCAAGATGAAAGACCCACTCCCACCCTACCCATGGAGGAAACAAACAGAGGGTTACAAATGATGTTCGACATGGGCTATAACAGGAATGAAAGCCTAGGAAGAAACAGTGATGGACGGTTGGAGCCCATCATTGCAGAAAGAAGAACGCAAAACCTTGGTCTCGGCTGTACCCCTCCGAGTATAACTGTGCGTGGCAGAAGTGTTCCTAATAGGGCAGTCAGGTCCTCTCCTCAGGTCTCGGCAACTGACCTTAGATTACCCGTATCCACAGGCCTACCTCTCTATAACTTCACATTTGACATAACTGACGTTTGTAGTAGCAGTGACGACGATGACACCATAGGTGGCTTACCTAGGCTCTTTGAAGATTCCACCTTATTGATGATTAGTGTCTCACCCGCTGAGCCAATCCAACAAACCCACCAAATCCACTTAGTATACCCCCAACTCATCGATCACAACCAACGGGGACCGCCGATTCTAGACTCATTCAAAAACGATGAGGCTCTCTCCGAATTCATGGGACTAAGGGATACTGTTCCATGTGGAGATCACAAGGCAGGATTTGATATCACTCTAGACACACAAGCATACTATGGGGAGACGATTGAGTCCTTCAGTCGCAAAAGAAAAAGATCGAGAATAAGCTCAGAGTTATTGAGTGAAAACCACACTGTGGCACTCTCTAACCATAAAATAGTAAAAATAAAGGACGCATCCAATGGCGAAAACCTCTCTGAGGCGCTAGAGGATGAAGGATTCAATCTTCTCCCTACTGCTCTACACCAGGAGAAGTCAACAGTATTGGCAGAACAGTGCAACCCGGTCAACTTAGGAACAAAATCAGAACCACAAATTACCTTCTATGCAGAATCCCTCCTAGAAGAAGAACAAAAACTACTGGCAGATTTCCTAAAGGAGAGAAAGGTAAATTTTGCGTGGACCTATGCAGACATGACAGGCCTAGATCTTGAAGTAGTAGTGCATCATTTGGCCGTTCACCCTGGAGCAAAACCAGTCAGACAGAAGCTAAGGAAGATGCACCCACAAATAGCCTTGCTTGTAAAGATTGAGCTACAGAAACTTCTGGATGTTGGCTTCATACGCCCGATTGACTATCCAGAATGGGTATCTAACCTCGTACCAGTCTCAAAACCAAAAGGGGGCATCCGCATCTGCACTGATTTCAGAGACCTAAACAAAGCATGTCCCAAGGATGACTTTCCACTACCCAACATTGACATGATAGTGGATATGACGGCCAGACATGAGATGCTGTCCCTAATGGATGGTTTCTCGGGGTACAATCAGATATTGATCGCAAAAGAAGACCAACACAAGACAACATTCACATGTCCGTGGGGCACCTACTGCTGGAATGTAATGCCATTTGGGTTGAAGAATGTAGGAGCTACCTACCAAAGAGCCATGACATTAATCTTCCACGACATGATCCAAAAAACAGTCGAAGATTATGTAGATGACATACTTGCTAAATCAAAGAAGAGACAAGACCATATAGCAACTCTAAGTGCTATCTTTGACAAGCTCGAACAATATAAGGTTAGACTCAACCCGAAGAAGTGTGTCTTTGGGGTGCAATCAGGGAAGCTGCTAGGATACATAGTTTCAATGAGAGGGATAGAGGTAGACCCTGGAAAGGTAAAAGCAATCCTCGAAATGAAACCACCAAGAATGTTGAAACAACTAAGAGGATTGCAAGGAAGACTCCAGTCCATCCGAAGATTCATAGCACAATTGGCAGATAAACAGATTGCCTATTCACACCTACTTCACAAGGGAGTAGCTTTCAGATGGGATGACAAATGCGAGCAAGCATTCAACAAAATAAAATAATATCTACTTACACCACCTGTATTAATGCCACCAATTGTGGGGAAATCATTAATCCTATATATCTCCGCAACAATAGCCGCCCTAGGGGCCCTTTTAGCCCAACATGATGAAAAGGGAACCGAGCGGGCTATCTACTACATCAGCAGAACAATGGTGGGACATGAGCTCAATTATACGTCAATAGAGAAAGCTTGCCTAGCATTGGTATTTGCAGCTCAGAAATTCAGACACTACATGCTAGCGCACCAAATCAAGTTGATTGCCAAAATAGACCCTCTAAAGTACCTATTGTCAAAAGCAGCGCTTACAGGTAGAATGGCTAAGTGGATAATGATATTATCTGAACATGATATCGAGTATGTAGAATGAAAAGCCATAAAAGGACAAGTCATTGCGGATCAGTTGGCAAAAGCTCCCCTCTACACAGATAATCTACTCATATCAGAATTCCCAGATGAGTCCCTTTTTAACCTTGATGCAACAGACCACTGGAAGCTATACTTTGATGGCTCTCACACACAACATGGGTTAGGAGCTGGTGTGTTTTTCATCACGCCACAAGGAGACTGCATACCTAGATCATACAAGCTGGCATTCCCTTGTATGAACAATATTGCAGAATATGAGGCTTTGACCATAGGACTCAAGATTGCAGCACAATGGCGAATCATGGCACTAAAAGTCTATGGCGACTCGCAACTTATCATTAACCAAGTCAACGGCGAATACCAAACCAAGGATGATAAGCTCACACCATACAAGAAGGTGGTAGAAAGCCTCAAGGAATCTTTCATCGACATTACCTTTGAGCAGATACCAAGGACAAACAACAGAGCAGCTGATGCAATGGCGACAATTGGATCCTTACTCGACATCCCTCGTAACATCTTGAAACATGAATTCCTCGTAGAGCAGCTTCTCGTACCCACATTCGAGGTACCAGAGTCAGAATACGCATGTGAACTCGTTGGTCCTGGTGATCTTTAGTATCATGATATATACACCTACCTAAAGTTAGGAATCCTCCCCACTGACATCACCCCGAACCTAAAATGCACTTTCATCAAAAGAACTTCATGATTCGTCATCCTAGGAGAGACCCTCTTCCGTAGGAGTACCGATGGAACCCTGTTACATTGTTTAAAACCCGAGGAAGCCCTGACTACTCTAACTGAGGTACACAATGGCACGTGTGGGTCACACTCAAGTGGTATGAACTTGGCTAAAAAGTTGCTAAGAACAGGGTACTACTGGCCGACGATGGAAAAAGAGGCACACAATTTTGTCAGAAAATGCTTGCAATGCCAACAGCATGGAGATCTTATTCATGCACCAGCTCAAGAACTGCATCCTATTATTACACCTTGGCCCTTTTCACAATGGGGGCTTGATCTCATTGGTAAAATATCACCCACCTCATCCAATGGCCATAAATTCATTATCACCGCCACCGAATACTTCACTAAGTGGGTCGAAGCAATTCCCATGACCTACATCACCGGAAAGCAGATATCCAAGTTTATCCTGAATTACCTCATTTGTCGGTACGGTGTCCCCCAATCCATTATCTCTGATAATGGGACGCCCTTCAAGAATCAGGATGTCCGTGACTTGTGTGAAAAATTCAAAATCAAGCATCGCTTTTCCACTCCATATTATCCACAAGGCAATGGCCAAGCAGAAGCTACAAATAAAACCATTTTGAAAATCCTCAAGAAAACAGTCAATGACTCTGGTCGTGACTGGCATCTGCAGTTAAATCCCGCCTTATGGGCCTACCGCACCAGCATCCGCACGCCAACAGGTGCCACCCCATTCTCTCTGGTCTACGGATCAGAGGCCATACTCCCCATTGAGATCGAGCTCCCATCACTAAGGATATCACTGCAAAACCTTATCATAGATGAGGAATACAGGGTCACAAGACTCAATGAGCTGGAATTACTAGATGAAAGGCGCATGGATGCCCTTAATCATCTACAAGTGTACCAGAATCACCTAAAAAGGAGCTACAACAAGAACATCAGACAACGCACTTTCCAAGTTGGTGACCTCATGCTGAAAGAAAACCAAAAGAACGTGCCAAATCCAGATACAAAGGGAAAATTTGAGCGCAATTGGCTGGGACCTTTCGTCATCACTGCAAGTTACACATCAGGGGCATATCAACTAGCAACACCAGAAGGCGAGCCTCTGCAGGAGCCTCTGAATAGCTCTCACCTCAAAAAGTTTTATGCCTAAACATTGCAAGGTATAGAACCAGAAAATACAAAAACAATCAGAAAAAGTCCTGAAAAAATGGTTACCTCGATGAAAACCTGGCAAACAGGCATCTTGGTGACAACAAAAAAATCAAAAGATCAAAAAAATTCAAAAAAATCAAAAAAGGATTGAAAAATAGTAAAGAGAAAAAATCGTCCTCTAGTGAAAACCACTTCGGTGGCGCTTTGGGCAAGTACCTTGGTGAAAACCTGGCAAACAGGCATCAAGTGTAAATAAGGTACCTTCCCCATCTATTAGGATCTGCACAACTCATCCACTCCATCACATTCCACTTATCCGCTCGCATCCATACCATAGCCTGCGTTGGTATTTGTACTATATTCCACCATTGGAACTACTTGGCATTTCAAAGGTCAGTCTGTTCCACCTTTATCGAAGTAGTCTATCGCACCACACTGGAGGCACGTTCTCGCAACATCGGATCAGATTCGTGTATATTCTCGTGATCTTTTTCAAAATTCATCAAAAATTCCAAAAACATTCAGAAAACTCATTCAAAAAACCAAAAACATTCAAAAAATCCATCAAAAATTTCAAAAACATCTAGCAAAATTCATCAGAAAATCCAAAAACATGTCAAAAGTCAAAAAAAATTCAAAAATAGAGTCACCTTGTCGAACTACGTCGTCTCTGAGCTTGAACATAGGCAAGGTTGATCTTTGATCATCCCCCGAGACGGTTGGGTCAGTCCTTTAGGCATCCGTCGCATTGGCAATCCGTTTGCCCATCTAGTCTGCATCTTAAGTCAGTCCTTTAGGCAATAAAATGGCAATCCATTTGTCCATATTATCATCAAGTCAATCCACCACCAGTCGAACTACGTGGTCTCTGCGTATATAACGTAGGCAAGGCTAATCTATGGATCAGCTCCCGAGACCCCTAGGATAGGTCTTTAAGTTAGTTTGTTCATTGTAAAATCTTGAAAATACCAAAAACATTTGTAAAACATCTCAAAATTCCAAAAAACAGCCTTAAAACATTTGAAAAAACCAAAATGGTGCATCGATTTCATCTCGCTTTCACCCGTGATTGTCATCACTCATAATAAATCATCGTCCCTTTCACCCTTTGGTGAGTTAGTCAGAAGCAAGTCAGCAGATTCCAAAGTAAACACCTAATTGTCAAAGTCTCGAAGGTCAAAGTCAGTAAGTCATCAAGTTGGTCAACTCGGAGTATCAATAGCTTATCACCCAATCAGTCTCACCAAAACCCTGATCACTACATGTCCTAGGATGAAGCTTTCCTGCGATGGACATAAGCATCAGGTACCCCACAGTAGTTTAGTCTTGGCTAGCGATACGAAGAACATCAGCTTGTTTGTTTACTTTATTTTAGTCTTTTAGACTTATCTTATTTTGCGCTCATTCCAAGGACCTCTCGATGATGCCTAAACAAAACAGGTTTAGAGAGAAAGGAATGGGGCAACGATCATTATCTTTTTATCTGCTGTGCTTGTTGGATATTCTTGTAAAATAACTTTGTCACGCATACTTTGTTTTGTTTGTAGGAAGGATGTTTTAGGTATCTTGTTGACCACATAAGAAGGCTTGCCTTCTTATGTTTTGGCCCGAGATGTCTAGAATATCTGAACTGCATTCTGAATAAGGTTATGTTTGTCAAGTGTGAACAAGAGTACTCCTATCTGATTGTCGAGTCAAAGTCCATCACACTAGGCGCAACGCCATCCTGGTTCTTAATACCTTGATGCATCGCACCTACGTGTGTTATCAAACATAAAGAAAGGTATGCTCTTTTCCCATCCCTAGATAAGCAACACATCATCATCATTCATCGTCATATCCAATAAAGTCTTGATGACTAGGAGACTTATTGGACTTCTACATTCTTCTTAGATTTAAGGGTTTATCCCTCTCGTTCTTCTATCTTCTGTCACGCTAACAATGCATCCATCTTGCATCCGTATTCTCATTTCGCATAATCATGTCATACCATCATATCAGGACAACATCATCCATCTCATCCATCTCACATGCATTGCATAATCATTTAAAGTTGTTTACGATAATATAAATTTGTTATTCTAAGCATCTTCCAAACATCTCATCTACATCATCATTACCATCCATACATCCATTTTGAACCTCTTTGTCGCGAGATCCACCTCAAATTGTATCTTTTCGCTTGATCTCTCGAGGGGGCAATGTACTAACGTACTTATTTTCCACTGGGGCATCCGAAAAAACCAAAGAATTTTTTAATTTCGATGCGACAACATCATTCTTTGAACCAATGCAACGAGTACATTGCTTCAAAGAGGGGCAAAATGTAGACATCCAAAAATAACATTATGCATTCCACTGTAACTAACATCATGCATTTGTTTCTTCTACTAATCAATTAAAGCAATTTATTGATTTAATCCTAAGGTTCATCAAGCTTAATTAAATAAATCAAATTATTTAATTAAGTTCCTAAGGTTCTTCTTATTTGATTTAATAAATCAAATTGATTTAAAATCAAATATCAAATCCCTAAAATCCC
Organism: Sequoiadendron giganteum; assembly: GCA_007115665.2. Lineage (NCBI taxonomy): Eukaryota > Viridiplantae > Streptophyta > Pinopsida > Cupressales > Cupressaceae > Sequoiadendron > Sequoiadendron giganteum. Next base: position 335,198,713 of record CM021110.1, on the reverse strand, counting down.
CTAAGTTAATTAATCTAAATCTAATCATGATTAGCATTCTCTAGCTTTTGACTCAACTAGAGTCAAATCCAAACTCCTAACTAACCCACCCACTTGCATCAATAAATCAATTTATTGATTTATTAAAAAGAGTTATTTTCCCTCAATAACTCTCATCTTTGACTTTTTTGAACAAAGATTATTCCCCCCAAAACCCTCAACAACATGCATTTATTGACATTTTTCAAATTTGAATGGGCACATTGGCCAAAACTTGCACAAGCTTTGACCAATCCCATCATGCCAAGTGTCTCTATTCTATTGGAGGGGATTTAGTCCCACATTGGCTAAACTTGGCCTCTCTTCTCTCAACTTCTTCTATAAAAGCAATGCATCTTCTCTCATTTTAGAACACAATTTGAAGGCATCTAAACTATAGGCAACTTGAGCTCATAGCAACTCATTGTCTATCTCATTTGGCTTAGAAAGGGATTGGGAAAGGGCTCTCTCACATCTTCATGGAGGGCACCAATCCATCATAGAATAGAATAGGTTGTATTTCCTTTTCTCCATGCATGTTTGATCTAGTTTTAGCATTTTATTTGGAGAAATGAACCATGTTATTCTATGAGGATGGCTGAATCTACACAATCCATGTGTAAGATTTCACCATCCTACAAGATGCAACATGGAATGACAAACGATTCATACAAAATATTTTAGAGTTGTTAAGCATTGAGGGAAATGGTTTTCTGAAGGGGAAGGGAATGTTATGATCCCAATTGATATATTCCTAAGTATATATTATATATTTCTAAGGATAAACACTTGTGGCATGCTTAACCCTAACATAAATATTAGTTAATACACTAATACCTCTTAATTAGGATGAAGGGGTATGTCTCTACATAGTTTAGCTTATAAATAAGGAATATAACTCTCTCTCATATCATCATATCATCAATTATTCAATTCATATCGTATTTCTTGATTATTGAAAGTAAACCCCCTTGAAGTGATCTACAACAATTCTGATTTTTCACAAATATTTCGAAAAAATATCACAAAAATATATCTTAAATTTTGATCTACATCCTTCCAATAATTAGAAAGATGGCTATCTAAGAATAATAACTTCCTAATCAACACTAAAATTTACCATAAAATCTGCCATTATATTCAATTTAGATCTAAACTATAAATAATGTACACTAATAAAATTATAACCTAGCTCTAAGGCCTCTTTTACACAATTCCTTAGCTTTGAATTAGGGTAGGAGCCTTTTTCTAAGGTAGGGAATTCTTTCCGCAATAAGTTTAAGGATTGAATATATTGGATGTTTAAGGATAAATTTCTAGTACTTCACAATGATTTATAGAATTTTAGCTTCTAGTATTATTTTCCAGCATTTAAAATGGATTTTTTCATATAGCACCGATTATCAAGTAAGATAGAGATGACAATGAATTCTATATTAATTATGAAGATTAGACTTGTAAATGAATTATTTTGAAAGTTATTGATCTCTCTAACATAATATTTATTATTGAATGTATAGTTGATTTATTACAAAATAATTTCTAAGGAAATATTTTATATAAGATCCAATTTATTAAAGGAAATATTCTCTTTTTTTCATGTGATGTTGATTAGAGAAGAATTAGTATCATATTCACATTTTATATTCTTTTTTAATAGGGAGAGGGATTTTGGAGATTTTTTTCAAATTTTTGTCATTATGTCATTTATATCAAATGGGAGATTATTTTTTTAATAAATTATAGTAGTAAGTTAATAAAGCAATTTAAGTGATTTTTTTTGTCCATAACTAATGGAAAGTTATGTAAGCCTCTCAATACACTTAATTTGTTATAAATTGATCAAATGACATTACACAACAAAAAAAGGTAAAATTACTAAATCTTTCAATTGCATTAAATGTTGTACTAAACACACAACATAAATCAAAATTTGATAATGATAAAAACTAAATTCTTGAAGAAGTACTACTATCCATATGTCAAAGAGTAATGTTAACAATAAAATTAACGATCAAATTGATCTTGACAATGGATCTCTCAGAAAAGTCAAAGATATTGTGTACATAATCAACTCTAAACCCTAAGATTTGTGTATGTACATCATAACAAGATTTAAAACTACAAAAGTATGATATAAGAAGAAAAAGAACTAATTACTATACTAATACTATCAATATCATAAGGCAACCAAAGAAAAATATCATTATCCATGGCATGGACAATTACTATACACAAATCCCAAGGCCTTACACCAAATAAGATCACATTCGATATTGGAAACATTAAAAGTGAAGGACTAGCATTTTTAAGTATATCAAGAGAAATATATAAAAGGATTTCATATAGAACCAATAATCTCCTTCATCCAATAATCTTGAATGAGAAATAATCACTACACCATTATATGCAAGAAAGAAGAGGGTTGCCTATAATTAATATCTTCATAGGTGTGCAAGTTTCAACTAACCTTTTATCACATAACAATTCAAATTTCTTATTTCAATATTTTTTTTACCAATGTTATGATGGAGAGAATGTTCATTCATAATTAATTTATTGTGTTTATGATATATATGGATACTCAACAACAAAAAACCATCACAACAAAAGATTTTTCCTTTCTATTGAGAACTAATATACTTTTTGTTATTTACACTATTTGAAAAAACTAAATAATTATTGCTTAAAATATATTTTTAGAATAACAACATTTATGAGTTTAAGATTTGTGCAAAATAATATTCCAATTCAATTTTTATGAATAAAAATAAAATGGGAAACTCCTCTCAAACTCAACCAACAAAATCTTAATATCACATACGAAAAAATAATTGACGATAATAAAATTAAAGACCAATTTTAAAATATTCTAAAATACTTCTCAAAATATATAAATATATATCATAATATAAAATTATAAATCAAATACATCTATATATAAATTTTAAATAAAATATTATAATTATTTTCTTAATTTCTTACAACTTCCTCTAGCAAATTTAGTTTTCAAAGTGCTAACCATTCAAGTTAGGCAGTAACTGAAGATGTTGGCCAATTGTTATAAGATTTTATATATAGTATAATTGGTAGATCCTTAAATATGATACATCAATAATACTTAAATATAAATATGATAGATCCTTACCTCTTAATGCATAGACATTAAATTGTGAGTGGAATCTCAAAATATTGAATTAATTCCAATAGCTAATTGAAAATCCAAATTATATTATTCTTTTAACTTTAGATTATATTAAAGCAGCCGGCAAACTTTGCCCATACAAATACTCTAAAGCACTACAAATAACTAGAAGACAAAGTGTAAGGAGATAAAAAGCCCCATCCAACTCAATTAAGAAAGTGTAATGAAAATGGCTTTTAAAGTTACCCATGCTTGCACATAAATATATATAATATTTTAAACTATAAACATTTAGCTAAATCATTTACTTAACTAGTTAGAAATAGCTAAATTATTTAGCTAACTAGTTAGGAATTGAGTCTTTAATTATGAATTGTACTATGTTCTTTCATTGATTTAATGGTGAAGGTATTTACACATATTTAAATTTTAAAAAAGGTAAGGTATATATGTATTATATTATGGTAATATGATTAGGTATCTCCTTGTTTATATATAGTACACTCTTAGAAGATTTTCAAGTATTTTATTTATTATTCAGATTTTTGATTATGAGTTTTTAAATTCATAAGTTTAAAATTGAATTAAATATGGTCATTTTGTCAACATATTTTTTTTTGTCAAGAGGAAAAAATATCTTGATATTCTTATTATCTATAAGCATTGGGTATACGAATCATCAACCTCTTTTAGCTTTGTGTCAAAGACTAATAGGTGTCCATTATATCAAACACCATAATCTATTAACACAATAAATATTATCTTATATAAGGACACATCCCATAGAAAATATTGTTGAAATCCTATCCTCACAATATTGTGAATGCATGAGGATGGCTAGAACATGTGCCCAAAATAATCCCCTATGTGAAAAAATTGAAACATTTATAGGACAAAAAAAAAAGACTAGCTGATGGTTGATCATCCTTGAGATAGCCAGGGGTTCCTAGATGTCCTCAACCATTTTAGGGATGGGTATTTATCCCTTATGACTCAATGCTTTAATAAATAAATTTATAAAACAAAAGGGTCATGATATGCACTACTTGCTAGTGATGGCAGTTATGCTCATCCATTCATGATATGAACATCTCTAGAGTAGCACTATTCAATTAATCAATGACATTCATACGAGTACGAATGGTTGGAATTAGTGCCTTTGAACCCATTATACATATTATGCCACCATTCTAGTAGCTTCTATCAAGTATAAGCCTTTTTGGAACTATTTATTTCTTCGAAGATGTATTTTTTAGTGATTAGTATTTGAGTGAGTTACGAGTCAATTTAGAGTGTATCCTTTAGAGGCATAAGTAAGAGTGTCATGTACCCCAAAATTAGGGGTAGATTTTTTTTGTTTAAGTACTAAACTATATTTTCTTTCTAACCACTTGTGATTTGATTTAAGATAAAGGTTCACACCTCATGGTGAATGTATTTAGTACACTACACTTTTACTCCATATGGTTCAACTCATACATTCGCCCAATTACACAAGACTAATAATCATCCTAAAATATTATAAGCCTTCATGACACTTTTATACAATGTTGATGCGTGTATATAATGGACGGCCTAGTGTCTCACCTATAATATGCCAAGTGTATGCATAATTAGTTATGTTTTTTATCGTATCCCAAAATCATGAGATTATACATCTACATTATAGAACATCTGAGTATATAAACTACTTATGTTAAAACATTTAAGATTTAGATCTTTCTTTGATTTTAGAATTTATTTACTAATATTTGATTGATAAAACACTTTTATTGGATTGGTCAATAGTTAGTCCATCCTCAATTAATGATATGTTTGTAACCAAATATGCTTTTTTTTTGGTTTAATTATTTGAGGACTATGAGTTCAAGACTACACTCAAGTATCCTTAATCCATTTACATTTTTTTAAACCTTTTCGTACACACTTGTATTATTTCTAAAGTAATCTAATATCTAATCTATAAGATTCTTTAGTGGCATATTAGATCAAAAGATTATAAGTGTGCATGTACATGTTTGAAGAAGATTGAAGAAGACTTGAAGATCCATTTTGCATTATTTATTTATTTGTCATCAAAGTTGTCAAGACACAAAAAATTAATTACATAATTTATTGATGACCTTTCAAAAAATTTACAACCTAGAATCAGGAGCTCAGATCCAACACTAGAGGATTGAAAAATAGTTTATGGACCCCTCATCAAGGACCCATTTGCCCAAGGGCGACCCAGTCCTTCTACAACACTCATACTAGACTTTCGGTGACATGTACACATTAGTTTGCACTTTCTAGATCCACTTGCAAATCACTACTTCCATCTATTTATCTTCAATATTTTGTATTTATGATATTAGGTCATATAGTCTAATTATGGTAATCAATCCAAATCATTTCCAATTCATCCTAAGACTCAAAAAGATGCAGATCCAGGTTTGATTGACTTTACACCTTGGAGGTTGAAATTCAATCTATACACCTTGTTGATTTGTATCCTAATGAAATCCTAGAAATGTTGGAACATAGACCTTAGGTTTTGGGAATTAAACTTAAGATCACCACATTTTTATGTTTCATATGGACCTTGGGATGAAAATTTGAAATTCTTTGCCTCAAAATTTTGTGTGATGCAAAGAAATTCAAGCAACACATTTTTGTATAACACAAACAAAAGATTGAATGTCTGGCCTACTTTGGAAAATTCACTTGTATGCACAAAATACAAAAGGAAAATTTAAAGTATGAAAATAAGTCGTATTACAGAGTTAACCTTAAGCGAAAATCTATGCAAATATTGAAATAAAATAAATTAAAAATAGATAACAAGGAGGTTGGAAGAGATATCACCAGATGAGATAATTTTTTCTTCTTGAAAAACCTGTAACAAAATGAGAAGAGAAAATGTTTTGGGTTGTTTGGGGATTTGCCTTAGTCAAATTCCTAGAACTTGGCATTTCTACCTCTATAATAGCCAATAGATAAATATAAAATAGTGTGTTCTCTGAATCTAAGTGCATCTAGAAATATGAATAATGATTAAAATGATAGATTTGATAGGATGTGATAATGCTAAGGTGGTCAGGGGCATAACAAAAAGGAATACTTGAAATAAAAATGAGACCTAAGAAGGCTTGAGAAAGCCACAAATAAAAATAGAGTTGGATTTAGAATGTTGTGAGAGTGTTGTAGCAAGATGTGGAGTGCAAGAGGGCCCAAAGAGAGACCAAATGAAAATTTAGATTTAAAAAGAAAGGAGGGAAGAGGAAGAGATTGACATGCTATTTAAAATCATCTCAATCCATTTCAACTAACCTAGGAAGGTGACAAGTAGATTTTTTTTCAAAAATGTCTATTGAATGAAAATTGTCATGGGGTGATAGCATGACACATGTCAAGGTCTACATGGTGTACTAGTCTCCACACAATTTATGCTAACAAATGATGAGACAATATAAAACATAGAGCTAACAGAAACATGACATCAAAAAGTGGCCACAAGAAAGGAGGCTTGAGCACCTTGAGTAGAAAAAAGGCTAATACAAGAATTGAAATGAGCCTACAAAAAACTAAGGGAACAAACATCAAAGTGGTCACAAAACATAGTGTGAAATTGTAAGGGTATGCAATTTTCGACGTTACAGGTCACAACCTTTTTTCACATGACAATTATGACCATTTGTAAAACCCACAAAATACAAAAAAAAATCAAGGAACCACCCAAATAACCGAAGAGAAGACCACAATATATCTACAAAAAGAACCTCACAAAGCTAGAATAAATGAACTTCATCCTTTCCCACAACCTCCAATGTCTATGTAGTAATATGCATGGAGAAAATAAAAAATAAATAAACACTATCATCAAGGAGAGAGACTAAAAGTTCCTTAAAAAAATAGCATTCATGGATGTATATATCTTAAATGTTGATCTATACCCTCCCAATAATTAGAAAGATGGATATCTAGAAAAAACAGCTTCCTAATCAACACTAAAATTTATCATAAAATCTACCATTATATTTAATTTAGATCTGAAGTATAGATAATGCACACTAATAAAATTATAACCCAGCTCCAAGGCCTCTTTTACATAATTCCTTAGCCTTGAATTAGGGTAGGAGCCTTTTTGTAGGCATGGAATTCCCTTCCACAATCAGTTTAAGGATTGAATATAATGGATGTTTAAGGATATATTTCTAGTACTTCAAAATGATTTATAGAATTTTAGTTTTTAGTATTTTTTTCTAGCTTTAGAATGGATTTTTTCATATGATGTCAATTATCAAGTAAGATAGAGATGGCCATGAATTCTATATTAATTATGAAGTTTAATTCTTATTATTGAATGTATAGTTGATTTGTTACATTATAATTTTCGAAGTGAAATATTTTATATAAGATCCAATTTATTAAAGGAAATATTCTCTCTCTTGCATGTGATGTTGATTAAAGAAGAATTAATATCATATTCACATTTTATATTCTCTTTTAATAGAGAGATTTTTGAGCTTTTATTCAATTTTTTGCTTGTTTGTTTTACATTGTATCATTTATATCAAATGGGAGATTGCTTTTTTAATAAATTATAGTGGTAAGTTAATAAAGAAATTCAAGATTTTTTTATCCATAACTAAAACTAGTGGAAAGCTATGCAAGCCTCTTAATACACTTAATTTGTTGTAAATGATCAAGTGACATTACACAACAAAATAATGCTAAAATTACTAAATCTGTCAATTGCATTAAATGTTGTACTAAACACACAACATAAATCAAAATTTGATAACGATAAAAACTAAATTCTTGAAGTACTACTATCCATATGTCAAAGAGTAATGTTAACAACAAACTTATTGATAAAATTGGTCTTATCAATAGATCTCTCAAAAAAGTCAAAGATATTGTGTACATAATCAACTCTAAACCCTAAGATTTGTGTACATGTACATCATAACAAGATTTAAAACTACAAAAGTATGATATAAGAAGACAAGTTACGAATTACTATACTAGTACTATCGATATCATAAGGCAACCAAAGAAAAATATCGTTATCCATGGCATGGACAATTTATATACACAAATCCCAAGGCCTTACACTAATAAGGCCACATTCGATATTGTCACGTATAGATTTTCGCTGATTGATTAAATGCAGACATTAATTATTATGTCAAAATTTAGATGGAAATTAAATGATTATTTAATGATAGTTAAATTGAAATCGGAATCAAAATGAAATTGAAATCGAGATGAAATTGAAATCGAAATGCAATTATTATGATTTGAATTGTATTTATATTTATTTCGGGGTTTGTCATTACTGATGATAAATCGAGTGCAAGTGAACGCAAGAACAGGTGAACGTGATGGAAGGCGAGAACAACGATCAGGTAGAGTGTTTAGCTGATTGACGTTTATGAATAGATGGGATCTCACACACTCACATAGATAGTATTTTAATGTATTTTGTGTTTATCTTGTTTGAAAGTTTTGAAAATCAAGTATTAATTTAATGATTTAAATTCTGAAAATGCATATTGATTTAAATGATGATTTGGTTAAATTTGATGAAATTGATTTAAAATTATATGATTAGATTGATTGGTTAAATATTTAATTATTGTTTGGAAATAATATGTTTGAATTTCGAAAGTTACGTAGAATTGATTTTTATTTCAAAATTACATAAAATTTTATATTAATAAAGTGTTTTATAAAATTAAATGCTTTTAAAATTAAAATTATGAAAAGAGGAAATATTTAAATGCATAAATTGAAGAAAATGGCTAAATGGACAAATTGAAAAGAAATAGAAAATCAAACATCCGTTCAAATTGGAATTGGCATTCAAAAAAGAGAACTTCAGTTAACAAGCTGAAGAAAAATATCTTCAATTAATCAGGAAGCAATTAGATTTTGGAAACTTGGAGTTTGAATTTTGATCTAGAGATCAGTGAATAGATTGTGGATCTAGTTTTCTTGATTGAATCGATGCATGGAAGAAGAGAATATAGAAGAGGAATTTGAAATTGGAAAGACACAAAAAAAATCTGTTTTTGTTTTGGGAGAAGAAATTGACATAGAATTTGGGTATCTTGACATTGAATTGATATTGATTTGGGAAGACATAGGGAATTCTGTTTGAAATTAACTGTCATTACCTGTACATCACACGTGGCCAGGAGAGGGGTCTCATGGTTTATATTGTGAAGGAATGTTGTTCTCCCCATGCGCAAGAGACTAGGAATGTTGATTTGTTAGAAACCACAGTCAGTAAACATCTTCTACCCACACAGCCAGGTATTAAGCACACCCCACGCATAGGGAGGACTGAGAAATAGGTGCGACCAAAGTCTTCAACACCCCCACTTTCCACGCAGGGTGTGGAGATCTTTACACTCCCACGCGGCTTGTTAGGGAGGTGCGCAGGGTGTGGTCACTCCTTCATTCTATGTGCAACCTCACTACATAGAGGGTGCGGCCAGTTGCAAGAGCATGCGTAGGGTCTGCCAAGGGAAGAGACTGGTAATTGCGTAGGCCTCTAATTTGGTGTAGGAGCACCTATTTTCCTTCAAGCCTCCATGAGTCCATATTGTATAAATTTATTAAATTAGGTGTTTTAATCATGTAATAAGGTTGAATGATCCATTTTATATATGTTTTAAGTCATTTGGAGTCATTGATGAAGGTTTGGTGTCATTTGATTGAAAAAATGAAAACATTGTCAAAAGTTGTCAAAAGTTGTCAAATGTTGTCATAACAACCTTTTAAAAGTTTGTTAAAAGTTGTTAAATGGTAGTTTTAGGTTGGTTGGAGAATAACTTGATTGTTCAAGTATAAAAATGGGCCTCCAAGTCGAAATGGGGGGTGGAATATAGTTATGAACAAGGATTTATGAAGGAAGGCATGGATTTTTCTGCAATTTTCAATGTTCTGCCCTATTCTTTTATATGGTATGGTTTTGTATAAAGTCTTGCAGATCTGAAATTGATTTTTATTGGTAGAAGAATGAACTATCTTTAATTTTCAATTGGTTTGGTGGTTTTTTATTGAGTTTGGAGAAAGTTATGATCATTTTACCATTGGCAACCCTTTGGGATTGTTTTCTCTAAAAGTTGCAGGCTGTTACAGAGAATGGTACGTATTGTGAAGATAAAATAATGATGTAAAACCTTTTGGAAATTTCAGATAGTGAATCTTGTTTCATTTGATTCAATTCTCATCAAATTTAATAAAAAATTGAATAAGTTATGACAATTTTGGTGATGGCAGTTTTGAACACTGCCTAAGGTTTGTAGTTTTGGGGAAAATGCAATAACTTTATTTTCCACCGTTGGATCTTCATAAAAATTGGAAGAAAGGTTTGTAATTATGTGATGTGAAATATCACTAAAGGGATTGGCTTCATTATTTGTTTTGTGGAAGTTATTAATGACTGTTTGTTGCATTGAATTGTGGGTTATGAGAATGATTACAATGTGATCTAGGATGCACTTAATCACTATTTGAGATAAACAATTTTATGGAATTTGTCAAGTGAATGGAATGTTGAGTTGTGAATCCTTTTTTCTCTGCATCATAATTGCATATTTCCATTCACTCCACAGGCAACAGTAAAAGATAAGGGGAGCAAAAGGCAGGGAGATAAAAGCTATAGGAAGAAAGAAACAAAAGCTACAGGAAGAAATAAATAAAATCAGAAGAGACAGAGGAAGCACAATCAACAATTCAAAATCTGAGAACTACCAGGTAGGATCTGGAAAAGATAACAAAATTTCTAATAGATTAAAATTGAATGAGAAACTATTTTATTATTTAGATTGTGAAAATTATTGAAGAAATTTTATGTTATTACGAATTTTGTTTCAACTTTTAAATGTTAAACTCTAAATTTTCCAGAATAGTATTGGATTTAGAAACAAACAAATTTAGGAAATACTTGATTTGAAAACATTGAGAAACAAAAGATTTTAGGAAAATTCTATTGAAATCATGAATTAAACAGTGAAATGAATTTAGGAAAATATATTGAACCAAATAACAATCTTTATTATTTTAGATCCAAAAACGATCTTGAATAGAAAAAAAAAATGTTTACTTTTGCTGATAGAAAACTATTTATTTGAAATTAAATTGACGAAAATTTTGACTGAAAATAAATGATAGAAATAACTTCAAGAAAATTCAACACGTTTTCAAAACAGAGGCATTTAAACATGGGATTTTCGCCATTCAAACAAAACTATCAAAATTGAAATAGATAAATGAGTTATTTAAATCTGTTGAACAATTATTTGTTTATTTTCTAAAATATGTTGAACAAAAAATAAAACGTTTAAATTTAAAATATGGTTTATTTAAAAACAACAAGAACGAACTTGAAACAGTGTTGAATAGATGAGTATTAACGAATGAATGTGTACTCTTTTATGACTGTTTTATATGTATTTAACTTGCATACTGGAGATACACCTTCATTAATTTTGATTATTTAAATTACTTAATTTAAATGATAATTTTATGTCTTTTATGAATTTGAACAATGGAAAGAAGTTCTTTTTAAACTATTTTCATTTTAAACAAAGTTTCCAGTTTGATGTTTTTTTAAGATTGCAAAAGACTGTATTTGATCGATAGACCATGCATGCTTGATAATGAATTCGCATGTCATATTTTTGGGGAAAGTTACCTTCCGGGACAGGTGTCGAATATGGGTAAATAGAGAGTGTAGTTTTGCTTTCCAAAACTGCTTTTATTGTCGTGCATGACAGTTTACTTGGCCAAGTAATTTAAGGACCATTGAAATAGATGGATTTATTGAACTCTCTACCATATCCTAGTATCGAACTTGCTTATTTCTTAAATGAATTAGAAAAATGAAAATGCTTGTGGTTTACTAGTAGTACTTGGCATGCACCAAATTCCATCTTGCTCGTAGACTCCTTTTTTGCTAAGCAATTCGTGCAGGGTCGGGTATTTCTTGATTGACTAAGAAATTCCGGGGAAGCGTAAGCTTTGAGGTTGGGCGGAGAAAGCGCCTGATCCTTGTTCTCATCTTCTTGTTGAAGATTTTCTTTTAGATGGAAGATCGACGAACTGCATCTTCTTTTATGCTTTATTATTTATGATATTTGAAATGACGAGCTTATGGCGACTGAATGCCTAAGTCTCAAATTGTAACTGGATATAATATCATCCATTGTATTTATAACTGAAATTGTGTATTATGACACTTGCATGATTTATAATGAATTGTTATGAAATAATCTTATCGACTTTTAAGTCGTAGTTTTGTAATCGACTAGTTCTTGATGTCTAAATGAATGGAATGACGACTTTATTTTGAATATAATGGACCTTATTTAAATTAATTGTCGAAGTTTAGAATTTAAGATTTTCATGCTTTACATTTGGTATCAGAGCAAACCAAGTTCTACACTGCAACCTATGAGCTCATTACGTAATAATGCATAAACCTTATCAGAAGATAAAGGTTGAAAAGTTCTTGTGCCAGAACGACAAGAGAAAATAACTTAAGGAAGTGAGAACAGGAAGATTTAAGTCTTAGTAACTTGGGTAAATTGGGGCTAGTTATAGATTCGTCCCTGGAATTAGAATTCCTAAATCATCAACTTATGATAAGACCTAGGATTGCGGAAGATTATGCAATCAGGGCATGTAGGAAGGTTAGGAAGAATAACCTGTACATACATGACTAAGAAAAAGAGAATGAGTAGGAATAAGATAAATTGAACTGTAGAAACCTACAATTGTGAGAGAGTCAGGAACTCTTGGATTAGTGTAATCACTATGAATCTGGGCTGATGCAAGAAGTTGGGTCCACAAAAAGCTCAAAAAGTGGAAGTGTTTTTGCTATTTTTCAGAATTTGTCACACTTGAATTGAAAATTTGAGGCACTTACACAATGAATTTTTAAAAAAGTCAATAATATGAAATTTAGAGATTTGAATCTAGTTTATAAATATGTAAATTATTCAAATACCCAGATTGTAGAAACTAAATTTTGATAAAGATCTATAAAAACCACTTTTTAAAAGTCCCTGTTTTTTTACCATACCATGCACGTGTACGGACAACACTTTTTGAATCAAATAAAAGTATTTTACTAATTCCTTTTGGGGAAAGAGAGCTAACAACATGAAGATTGATGAGGAATTTTTTTTGTAATTTTTTGTTGAATATTTTTTTTATTATTTAATTTTTATTGGCCTTAATTGTTGTTTTTAAAAATCAACGTGTACGGACAACATAATTTGACCTAAACTAAACTTTTTTTGAATTTTTTTTTTTCATTGTGTAAAGAATTGTCTAAAGATTGATGTCATATAATTTTTTTTCTAAAAACTTTAACCAAAGAAAAGTTATTAAAAAAAAAAAAAAGTCTGATATTTCAAGTTTAATGACTAGTTTGCTTTGAAATTAATTAAAAAATAGAAAATATAATCCAATCTTAATAAACATTTTATATTTAAAAACTAGACATCATGTTCTGTAATGGGTTTTAATTTTATAGATTGATTCAGAAAAAAAATTCATCAACCATATTGTCAAAGTTGAACATTCTTCTTCAATCTGCCTTAGTTGTTTACTTGCAGGTCAAAGGCTAAGGTTCGGATTGCCAAAGCTTTCCTGAACCTAAAACCAAGTCTCCAGGCGGGTTGGGAAACAAATTTTTTAATAACGCATACGCGTTATTGAAACAAAACGCGTACGCATTTCATAATGCGTACACGTTATGTTTTTACCCATTGGGTAAAGGTAACGCGTACGCATTTCTAATATATCTGTTTATCCTGATTTGACATTTTTTGATACAGTACAGTTTTCCTGCAACATTCTTTTTCTGCAGTACGGCCTGCAAGTTCGATTTTTTGCATTTTTTATTACAAATTTGTCTTGTGCAGGGCATATTCTATTGCAAATTGGTTGAAAAGTCAAGTGCAGGTTGAATTTTCTAAAGTGGAATCAAGTACAAGAATAATTTACAAGAAGATTCAAAAATTTTTTTTTGGATGTATTCATGATATTTTTGTGTACTTCAAAGTTCAAAGAAGAAAGGATCTTCATAGTACAAAGTGTTATTTGAATATTTGAAGGAGATAAAAATTTGAAAATTGGTTACAAGTAAATCATTTGTTTTTTCATCAAAAAGGGTTTTGTAACCATGGGATCAAAACAAAGACAAAGAAAAAAGTGTAGAATGTTAGTGACACCCGAAGAAATTCAAGCAAATAAAGATATGGAGGCAAAAAGACAAAAAGATAGAAGAGAAAGAATTCGTCAAATGAAAAATTTGGAAGCATCTACTTCAATGAATGCTGAAGAGAAAGTCATGAATGATGAAATGAATGTAGATGATGCAAATGTGGAGATGGTGAATATAGAAGAAAATACAATTATGGAGAGAAACTCAACTATGTCTTCAACTACAACTTTGAATGATATAGAAACAGTACATATGCAAACAGCTTCGGGTATGTCTTCAAATCCACCTCCCAATGATATGGAAAATGCACCTATTCAAACAATCTCTCCAGGTATTCTTTCAAACCAAAGTCTTGATAATATTGATTTTGCTTGTTTAGATGAAGCTGGATACACCATTGATGATATCAATAATTATAGGGTTGAAAGAATGCAAAAACAAAAAAATGATGAAAATATATCTTATGAGAATGCAAATGCTAATCAAATCCCTCATATTGATGAAAATGAGAATGAAATCTTTTTTACTTTTGAAAATGAAAATGGAACCCCTTGTGTGAATGAAAATGAAACCCCTTGTATGGATGAAGATGAAAATGTTTTTTTACAATTGAAAAAGATGTGTTAGATAACCTTCGTGGTAAAGTTTCTTGGAGACAAATTAGAACTTATGGAAATAAAATATATAAAATGTTTTTTTATAGAAAGAAATTAGGATTCCAATGTCAACTCATGGTACAATTGATGAGAATGTGGAAAATGAGAAAAGTGATGAAAAAATTAGGTATTTTTGTAAAACCAAAAAAGAAAGATGATTCAGTAGAACAAGTCATTTCTAGTGTTGCTAATGCTATTGATTTTATAGGTAAGAAAAGTCGATCTAAAGATAAAAATGCGGCTCGTCATGCAATAACAACTGCTTTAGTTGATAAAGCAACTTCAAATAAAAGAATGTTAAGTAGGATTAGTAAATGTATAAAAGTAAATCCCAAAACTTTGATTAAAGCTGCTAAAAGAAGAGAAAATATTGAAAATGATCCAATTAATCAATGTTGGAGTTTTAGTGGTAGACTCCCAAGATCAGACATGAAATTAAATCTTTAATCGATAAATTTTGGCATGATAATACAAGAGTATCACCTAACATTAGAGATGTCTTAAAATTAAGGGTGGGTTCCAAAATTTGTGTACCTCATCCAAAGCATCTCTTAGATATGACTCAAACTGAATTATATAAAAAAAATTTAGATGCTTCAATCTTACCATTGAATATTAAAATAAGTCAAGATCATTCGAAAAGTGTAAACCTTGGTATGTTAGAATTAATAAGCAACGAATTTCTTGTTGTTGTGAGACTCATGTACAATTTCGTTATTATTATGATAGTTTTCGATATATACGATGCACTTTGCATGTTAACCAAATTATGCAGGACATTTGTGGTATTAATATGCCACCTGAAAGAATCAAAGATTTTATATCAGGTTTGTTTTGCGAACCCTCTAATGGAAACTTATTTTATTTAAAATCATGTATTTCTAGAGAATGTGATAGATGTGCTAACTTTTCATTATTAGGTGAATGTATGCATGAAAGTAGTTTAAATGAATTTGGACAACAATTAGTAGATGTAAAAAGATTCAAAAATGTTGAGTATTCTTTAAAAGATGGAAAAACTGGAAAACGTTGTGAGCTAATTATGGAAAAAAATACTGTGCATGCATTTATTAAAGAATTTAAAGATAAGATTGTACCTAAATATGTTCAACACTCTCAGTATGCTCATTGGCTTGATAATCAATTTCGTTTATGTAAAAACACATTCCCAATTGGAACTATATTGTCGGTTGTTGATTTTGCTGAAAATTATACTCTTGCTCCACAAGAAGAAATTCAATCACAGTATTATAATTCAGTGCAAGTATCTATTTTTGTTCATATTGTTTATAGACATGCAGATGATAGTAGAGAAGATAATAGAAATTTTATGAGAGAGTACCATTTTTATGTAAGTGATAATCGATTACATTCATCTGAGTTTGTTCAATATTGTTTTGATATATTTTACAAAAAATTAAAAGAAAGAGGAATTCAATTGCTAGAACATCTCATATGGTCAGATAATTGCACGAGTCAATTCAAAAATGCTAGGATGTTTTATTGGTTATGTAGAGTTCATAAGGAAAATAATATCCAGCACATATGGAGTTTTTTTGAAGCCGGTCATGGTAAGGGGGAACACGATGGAGCAGGTGCATGTGTGAAAAGAGCTCTTGCTAGAGAGCAACTAAAATTTGAGGATGCTGCAAAATTTAGAGATGCACATGCAATTGTAGATTGGTGCAATACCAAATTATCTACAAGAGTAAGTGAGAGCTCAATAATTCACCACTTCTTTTGGTTAGTTGAAGAAAATGATATTTGTTCTCGACAAGATTGTGAAACAATTAATGGATCTACAAAATGGCATTCATTTAAGAGTTTGAATGAAAACACATGGACAATATGGACAAGGGAGTTGGCATGATTTTTTCAATTTTGTATTGCAGGTGATTGGGAGGCTTGTGAAAATATGGAATGGGTTGAACAATGGCAACAAAGAGCCTTAACACCTACATTGACACATGTTCAACATGGAACAATAATTGAAGATAATCAAGCATTCGCATCAGATGATTATGACCATGTTTCTGATCTTGTACAAGAAGGTACATTATTTATTGAGATGAATTTTATATGTATGCATGTTTATATACATGAATTAAATATAAGTCGTGCTCTTTATTGAATTTTTTATCTATTTTTGTAGGACATGTGTATGCTGTTGTTGCACCCGAGGGGAATGAAGAGGAGACAGAGTACTGGTTGGCTAGATGTGTTGAGAGAAAATATAAGTTGGTACATCCTAGAGTGGATGATGATAACTTTGAGTATCCAACTGGTTCAGTCATTGTTGTTGGCACCTGGCTTCAAAAATATTTGATAAGAAAGAATGGCTTGCTTGCATTTGAAGATTATGAAAGACACAAGAAGATTATACATTATTCACATTTGATTTTGGCAACCAATATAAAACTAGTTAGATATCACGGGAGGCCTGCTAATAAAGTTTTATGGACACTTTCAATGGATGATCATGAGACAATCATAGATGCATTACAAAAAAGAGAGGATGTGGATGGTACAATAGAGTAAATAAATATTGGTAAGTATATCTAGTTGTATGTATATATTTAATTGATATATATATTTGTCTTTAAATTCATTTCCTTATTAAAGTTTTATATCATTTTTGTTTCAGGTCTCCCTTGATACTAGATGTTTTACAAAAAAGAGAGGAGATGCACTCTTATTACAATGGAATTCGAATCTAGAGACAGGTAACTATATATAGTTGTAGATACATTTAGTTGAGAGTATAAATATAAAACTAAATTTAACTCATTGTCATTTTATAAAAAGTTTATAATTTATTTCATATCCCCTTAAGCCCTCCTCGTATGTGCCATTAATCCATCCGCTTGCATCCCCTTTAAGTCTCTCTATTAATTCCCCTTAATTCATTCTATTAGGACCCCTTAATCCATATCCTTGTATATCTATCCTTAATCCATCCTCTTGCATCCCCTTAAGTCACTCTCTCAACACCCCTTAAGACATCCCCTTAAGCCATCCCCTTAGGTCACATGGTTTAGAGTTTAGGGTTTCTAGGGCTCATGAGATGCTTAGAATAACAAATTTATATGGATTAATGGTTTAGGGTTGATCTCCTAGGATTTAGGTCATGTGGTTTAGGGTTTAGGGTTTAGGGTTTCTAGGGTTCATGTGATGCTTAGAATAACAAATTTATATGGATTAATGGTTTAGGGTTGATCTCCTAGGATTTAGGTCACGTGGTTTAGGGTTTAGGGTTTTTAGAGTTCATGTGATGCTTAGAATAACAAATTTATATGGATTAATGGTTTAGCGTTGATCTCCTAGGATTTAGGTCATGTGGTTTAGGGTTTAGGGTTAAGGGTTTAGGACCCTTAAGTCATATCCTCTTACATGTACCCTTATTCCACAATCTTGCATCCCTTAAGTCACTCGCATAATTCCCCTTAAACCATTCTCATAGGACCCATTAAGCCATACCTTAGGGTTCATGACATGCATCCCATTCATCCATCCTATGGAAAACATCATTTGAATTTTTATGAAATTTATAAGATCCAATTTTGTAACTTTTAATATATATTTACTTAAATGAATCAAAAAAATTATAGAACTACTTACAGTTTACATTAATTATTTTTGAAGGTTCTCATCAAGTCGATCTACCATGCGATTGTCACTGAAAAATTATTTTATCAAGAGACTATGTAAATATCAATTTTTGGTCTTCAAGTAAAAATTGATAAGCTAAATAATTGGATATACATGTGCACACATATATGTTTCATCATGTTGTATAGTTGTATAATTTTCAATTAACTTATTAGTAGCATTTTAAAAATCTCATTCCAATTTTATAGATTATACATTTCATATAATTGTTCAAATATTTTCTAGAATTGGTAAATAGTTAAAATTACCCGAGCTCTTAATTTATTATGAATATAATCTAAACTATTTAAGGAATATTTAAATTTATCACCTTTAACCATGTGATAAATTATATATTTATGAAATTTGATTGTAGAGATAAGAATTTATATCTAGTGCATGTATTACTTGAAAATTAGATAAAATATCTAGATCTACATATACATATGAGTGCATATAATCATGAAAATGAACATAACATGATCATAATTGACTGCATATATATAATCATCACATTAAAGTCATCTGATATAAATAAACAAAAATATGTATATGTCAAGTCCAACACATAAAAGTTTAAATAAAACTAGAGATGTCTGGTCTATTTAAAATTTAAAACCATTTAACTATCAGGCTGATCAGTCAAATCAAGTCTCCTCTTTGTTCCAGGTCGATTAGATGTACTTGCATCATGTTGTAAAAGAGTACAAGTAACTTGAAATTAGATTTAAATTTATTTATAAATTTTGATATAATTAAACATATTTAAACCTGACAAAATATAAACTTTTGGATAAAAAAAAATTAATTAATTAAATATCTAGTAAATACAATAAAAATGATTTTTAAGACATGAATAATTTACCATATGATCATGTGGATCTATTGGAACATTTTGTTCAATGGGTAGCATAACTATCACTTGAGAAGATTCAAATGCCTGATCTACTATATCCTGCATATTCATATAAAGCAATCAATATGTTAAAACCTCGAATATATATATATATTTAAAAGATCCGTAAAAATTGTTTAGGATATTTAGTAAAGTTTACAACCTTGAATGATATGACCTCAAGATCACGCACCTGAGATTGCCCATGCATCAATGCTGACGATGTCTCAGGTGCACCTGCAATGGGTGTCTCATGAAATGCCTGCATATATATGTACAACAATTTGTATAGATCATTCACGCATGTGTATGTAAATGTAAAAATTAAATTAGATCTATGATGTGTATTTAATTCAAACTTAACAAACTTTTTGAAAGAACGCACTTGAGCTGATGATGACTCAGGAGTGCTCACCACAACTTGTGCTTGGTCAGCACTAGGCATGCTCATCTGACCTCCCTACATCTAGATATAATATATATCAATCACACATCATGTGTAAACATTCAAAATAAATTAGATATATATATCCACACAAACTAAATTTAATATATATTGGTTTAAGTACCTGACCAAAAGGTGAGCCCATATCTACAACACTCGACATATAGACATGATCATTTTGAGTTTCAGGCATTGTTTGATCATTCGTCTACACCAAACACTTATTGAATTAATATTGTATTACATATATAATTTGATGTTATTATTTAAACATGAATTTTGCACATTCCAAAAAAATATATTAAGTTCAAAAGATGAACATACCTATGTAAGATGATGCTCAGAATATAGTAAATCCATAAATGACTCTGTCTCAGATGCTGGTGGGTCACCTGAAGTGGATGTCTGAGTATTCCTATTGCTAGAGCCTCCATGCTCTCTATTGACCACTTCAGCCGCCACGTGTGAAGTCTGATGAGTGAGATGTCCTGAAAGTGAACTCAATGCTCCTAATGTCGATAGCATGGTTTGCTGCTGAAATGCAGCAGGAACACCAGGAGAAGCAGGAGGAACAATAGGAGCAATTGGAGCACGTCGTTGAGGATCAACACGTGCTCCTAATCTATGTTGGGGCATGCCACGCCCAACTCCCTGAAATGACCTCATATCAAAATAGTTGGGTTTTAAACCCAACTCAAACTCTGCCCATAACTTTCTCAAAAAGTATAGGGGCACCTCATAATTGCCATGTGGTGGAGTATCAAAACACCATCCACCATCTATCCCAAAAATGTGCAGCTATCAAGGGGTGCCTACACCATAAAATTGAAATTCGTTTTTTGGTGGGTGGAATTGGTTGGCTAGTTTGGGGGTTAAAAAAATACTGGCACAGGGCTTCTTTGGTAATTTTAAGGTCATTAATTTCTTTATAAGACAATCCATCTGCATAGAATTGTCTTCTCTCGTCTCTCCATTGATGGAACCTATCTAGGTCCGCATCAATAGATCGAACATAATCGACAATAATTTGCATCGTAGATGCAAACCGTGAGAGATGGGGGGGAATTCTAGGCTCATTTTTTATCAGATCTATATTTTCTTGAATGACCGTAAGATTTGCCCTAATGCTCTCTCTTAACTGATCCTGATCTACTATAGGGGGTGGGGGGTTAGGAGGTGGAGGGTTTGGAGGAATGGGGTTTTCTGGTGGTGGTGGGTTAGGAGGAATGGGGTTTTCTGGTGGTGGTGGGTTAGGATCTATGGGATCTACAGGAATATGTGGTTCAAGCATAAAATCCTCAATGCTAAATAGTGGATCCATGTGAATGTACAACCAAATGGCAATTGCACATGTTAAACAATTAAAAAATATATATCAACAAACTAATTAAATAATGCAGACAATTTGAAAGAACTATTTAAAAATCACATTGAACGTGCACAAATCCAAAATGCAATTCATTTGAAGACCATTCGATTTATCATTAAAAAATCCATAATGTTCATTAAAAATCCATAATGTTCATTAAAAATCCATAGCATGTACACATTAAAGTTTATAATTTAAGTTTGTACAAGTTTTGAAATTTTCAAATTTGTGGTTTACAATTTGAGTTTTGGGTAAGGGTTTGTGTTCATATTTTAGAATGTAGGGTTTAGTGTCTATGTATATTAGAATAATGTAATAACCATTAAGATCTAGAAATTTAAAAAATTGGTTATAAGGATACATTTAAACATATAATAATAGAAACATAGGAATCATGGTACATTTGAAAAGGGGAAATGATAATAGGAGTTACCATAGAACACAAAATATTGTTCATATGAGAGAAATAAAAGGTATGAGAATTAAATATTATTTTAATAATAAATTATTAAACAATAGTATACTACATGAAACTTAAAGGATGCAAATAAATTAAAATTATAGTGATTAAAAGTAATAATTATGCAAAAAAATAAGGAATCCAAACTACCAATTAGGTAGGGTCAAATCCAAGAAAGTTTGCAACCCAATCCTTCACCAATTATAGAATTTAGAGTTATACATTTTAATTTCTTGATTTTTTAAAATTTTTAGTAATAATAATGAAGGAAAATCTATAAGTTGATGTTCTAGGACCCCCTTTGACAAAATGGTAACAATCGACCTAGATTATGTTGAATCAAGAGTGAAGGAAATGAAAATTCAATATGTTATGACTAAAAGTCTATGGTTGTTATAACAAATTGAAGGAAATGCATTGTCTTGTGATACCTCACAATTATCTCTACTAAAAATAAACTTTGTTGATCACACCTAAAGACCCCATTGTTATATAAGTTTGTAAATAAACTCTTTCAAAACTAAGATTGTGAGAAACAAAAATTGAAGAAATAAGACTAAAAACCTATGTGTTTTAAAAAGTTCCACTAGTATTCATGATTTTTAAATCCTTATGAAACCATCAAAAACCTTAGGTACC